>JNBS01000812.1:0-12004 GCA_002081575.1 Thraustotheca clavata | reverse complement strand
CATTGCAACAAGCAATAGGATAAAATCGCGCTTAAACAAGATAAAAATTACAACTATTTGAAATAACTGTTAACAAATGCACGCTTTATGCCATTCCAAACAGAATACGTCACATAGTACTTGCTTTTGTGTTAAGAACGGCTGAGTCCTGCGATTAAAGGATATCATTTACACAAACATAATCAAAACTCTTGCATCATAAAACATGAGGATTTTGATCAAGGACGTAAGAGATACTACAATCATAAATTAAGGATAAATATGTCACATATAAGAAAGATGCTCTAAAACTCACATTTGCTTTGATTCTTGATTTATTTTATGATATTCACATTGAAGAAAATATAATATTTTTAAAAGATCAAAATTATAGCTGATTTAAATGCTTACAGCCATTTCCATGGTGTTGGGGTTGAAAGTTTGATAAGCTTGCTTGCGTCGAATATTTCTCTCATTCACAACGGCAGAAAAAGCATTTACTTGTGCAGTAAATTTTTTGGCAACGGCTTTTGCAGCTTCATCCAACATGACCTGTGAAAAGTCCTCTTTGATACATGGTTGAGCAATACCGGTGGCAGACATGATAAGTGAAATACGTACACTTGTACTAAATCTACCAGCAAGTTCACCCTCTACCCACGCTGATGGACTAAATTTTGGATCGGATACATATTCGGCAATAGTGGCAAGGTGATTGTGCATAGCGCTCACAAGGAAAATGGCATCAGCAATAAAATCTTTCAAGTTGACCAAATTCAAAGGACGTATCGTGTTGTTGGGTAATGTGCTCTTGACACACATAATCCCAAAACCCACACACATCAATATCTTGTGTTAATGAGTCATCGGTCTTGTAGTATAAATCAAGATAATCGCCGACAAAGGTGCGTACGATATTCCAATAGTCCATGCCATCGTCGTGATAAGGTAGAGAAACAGTATCAAAATTTTGTCCGTCAAGACCGAAACTTTCCAAATGGCTTTGGATGTTTTGTCTGAAAGCCTGATGGCCACAAGCAAGACCCAGTAGCTGCTGCTTTTGGCAAGGAACTCCGTGCTTTTGCTGAAGCCTTGAAAAGCAACAAGGCACTGTCGTCCAGTTGTTGGAAGAAGAAAAAAGCAATTGCAAGGCGAATTGGATGCTTTCCTCAAGCGTCTTGAATTGCACAATTGCAATGTGAAGGCCCCTACTGAGATCAAAATGGAGTTGATCTAAGCAGACAACAAGTAGACGTAGTACAAAGACTGCAGGTGTAATCGTTCAAACCTCGTACCTAGTACATGTAGCAGTGGCTGCGTCGATAAAAATGAGAGATGACGTCCCAGCGTTTTCTATGTTGTTCACATGCTTTATTAAATATCTTATCGTCTTTCCGCAGCTACAGGTGAAAGCATCTCTACATTGTTGGAGATTGTATTGTTGTCGTCTTTTGGGAATAGACATGTTGAAAGGATAGTTTTCTTCATGACGACATTTAAATTTTCGTAATTGTTTGTAGTTGATACATGCATGATGCTCGTCATGTTCACAATAGTTGGATGATTCACAACTTGAACATCTCTGCGTAAGTCTGATTGTTATTCTCGATGATTATTATTACTGTCGTCATTTAGAGACAAAAAATTTAACAACATAGTTTTCCTCATCAGGGTCGTCGTGCAATACTAAACGATGACTTGCGACCTGTGCGAAATCCTGTACATTCAACATCGTAGATAGTTCCTGGCGTCTTGGCGGACGAAGAACGCCATTGTAGTTAAGTTAGCAATCTATCAATGAAAACAGAGTTCTTACGCCATAGAGAGACAGAATTCAATACGATTGGAATCCATCGGCATTTACCAATTTGCCATCAACCCATTAAGTCCATGAAAACAATGAGTCAACAATTGTGCGCCTTTCGAAGCTATGTTAACACGATAGCAGTGTATCTCAACGGGATCTTGTGGAACGGGCTCACAAGCATTAGACGTAGTATGTTTCGCCCACTATCGGCACACATGGTGATTATCTAAGAAATGTCGTGATTTCGTGGACCTGTGCATGAAGTTGTCTCAGGATATCATGGATCTCCATCAAACAGTACACATAGTAGTTGTTTTACCTATTACAGATCTAAATACTAAACTTTGAAATTATCCCGGAATATTGTGCACAATATTTTAACACTATTAAGGTGTCATAATTAATTGTATTTTTGAGACATCAACATCAATTGTCATATAGTGTAAAGACACTCGAGAGGCATAGCATAAAATCAGATGATAGACAACTAAATATGAGAACACAAACGAGTATATATCTTATGTCCACTAGGGTACAACAAGAGAAAGAGCGCGCCAAGTTACGTAAACCCGATGGCACTCAATTCTTTGACTAGTTGCAATTCACTATACATTTAATACTATTATCCAAAGTATTTATCGGCAAGACAAACTTTAAAGAAAATATGTAATTTTTTGAAAATGCACGTGGATTATCCAAGCTATTACTGAAAATTACTTCAAAAAATTAAGAGAATATTTGATACTTTTGGCTATGCCATTTCTTCACATAATTGTAAAGAGAAGTTTTTGAATTACAAGAGAACAACTTTCAAATACCGTAATGTGTCTACACCATGAGGAATATGCTGACTGCAAAATTAGCTATTTCAAATGGCTCATCATAATTTGGTTCATGATTGAAGATTGAGTTTAATTCTTGGAAGCATAGTCCCTTTAAGCCTTTAAAAAGTTCAAAATCTTTGCAAACGAAGATATTTTGTATGTGCCTGTAATATCTTTGTTGTCACCTAATAAACAACTAAAGATTAGGTTGCCAGTAACTAGTGTAATTGATTTCTATTTTATATTGTCAATGTTTTTGCATTGTATAAATCTAAATGGATATTATGCATGCACTTATAAGTGCTCCTAATATTGCCTATATTTCACTCGCTAATTTGTTTTTACATATTCAATAATAAAAAAAAACACATAAATTTCAACTTTAACCATATCTTGACGAAAATTAGATGCTGACAGCCATTTCCATCGTATCAGGGTTAAACGATTGATAAGGTTGTTTGCGTCGAGTGTTTCTGTCAGTAATCACAGCAGGGAAAGCGGACACATCAGCAGTAAATTTTTGGCAAATAGCTTTAGCTGCATCATCCAACATGATGTGAGAAAAGTCTTCTTTAATACTTGGCTGAGCAATACCTGTTGCAGCCATAATCAAAGCAGCTTGAACACTTGTAGAAGGTCGTCCACAAAGTTCACCTTCCAACCAAGCCGATGGACAAAAAGCTGGATCAGGCACATATTCAGCAATCGTGCCAAGGTGGTTATGAAGCCCACTAACATGGAAAATGCAATTTGCAATAAAGTCTTTCAAGTTGACCAAATTCAATGGACGCAAAACTTTATTTGGCATCAAAGACTTGAGGTAGCTCCAGAATTCATAAACATGAACATCATCAGTAAGTGCTTCTTCAGATTTGAAATACAAATCAACATAGTCACTAACAAAACCATGTACAATGTTCCAGTAATCCATACCATCTTCATGATATGGTAATGTAGTTGTGTCAATGTTTTGTCGAGCTTTGGCTTCTGGGAATGGTTCAAATTTAAAGTTGGATAGTCCAAAGTCCCAAGTTTGTTGCATACCATCCACAGTTAAAGCAAAAGCACGATGAAGCATGCCCTTTGGCCAAAAAAGAAGGAATGAAGCAGCATGATTAATGGTGACAGTGCGGAACGTAAATGGCTTAATCAATCGACGCAATGGATGATTTGGTGGTAATTTTTCTCGAGATGCTGTCACAAGTTTATTTGCCACAGTAGTGTGAAGATACAATAAATGGTCCACTGCAGTGACTTTAGTAATCAAACTTCCACGGAAACATAATTTCACATATTCCCAACCCGCATCATCTGGACGATAAGTCTCACCTTGACGAATAATCTTGGTAATATTTCCATCCCGATCAAAAAAGGCATCAGCACCATATTTGGCATATCCAGGACGAACATCAAGACCATCCATGTAATTCATAAAAATTGCATAATAAGAACCATCATCATGAGCTTCAGGCAATTTTTCAAGCATGTGCTGACCAAGACCACTGAAAGCAAGAAGCTCTAAAGCACGATCAGAGTATCGATCGTTCCAATGAACATTGACACGAGGCCACATTTGACCAACTTTGCCCATAACATAGCTTTCCATATCTTCACCAGGTAGCCAAGTTTTGGTGAAATCTTCATCAAAACAACTTGTATCTCTTAGAATTTCAAGTGCTTGCATATCAATCCATGAATCACTTGGCCAGTCTTCATCTTCAGTGGGCACCAAAATGTCAGTGTTATAAAGTTCAATTTTTTCTAGTGATTTTTGATATTTTGGAATTGTCATAGCTGTCTTGGCACTTGGGCGATTCCATGTAGTTTGTTGTTTAACAAGAATTTTGCAAATCAAGTGTGTCCATACATCAAGTCGATCATCGACAAATAGATCACGCATAGACTCAGAGCAGTGAATATATTGTTTAGCTTCAGGTTGCTCAAGGAATTTCCATTCTTCTTGAGTACCAGCAGTAGTCACACTGTTAACAGACAATTCACGGCGTTTATGAAAACCCACCACCATTAATTGACTGGTTGGAGTTGGATTTGACACAGTGTGTTCTGATGGTGCATACGATTGCAATGGAATCATTTGCCACATACACTTTAGCAAAGATAACATATTTGATCGCAATACAGCTTTGGTGAATGCTTCACGAACATTTTGTGGACGATTCACCAATTGTAATAAACTAAACGCAGTAAACTTGTATGGTTCTGGTGTACCATTTTTAAATCGAGATGGATCAAATAATGTTGGGTTTGGCCATACACTCGAATCTTCATTGATAGACTCAGTAAATGCCACCACTAATTGACCTTTTGGTAATGTAAATAAGCCTTTTGGTGTGGTGAATACTGTGTCTTTGACAACACGAGCATATTCATGACTTGGTCCAGCAGTATACACACGTTCCACTTCATCAATAAATTGGTTTACAAAAGCATCAGGTGCATCACGAATACTTGCAAGTTTATCACTCATACCAGGTTGGTTCACCCAAGCAGTGACACAATTAATGATTAGGCTGCTGATACCATCGGTGCCATCAATGAGAGCTTGAAATAGTTCAATTGTGACATCAGCATCAGTAATTTGAGCTTGCTGAACCAGGTAGTCAACAACACAGTCTTTGGTTTGGTTTTTGGATACACGAGTACGGCTAGCAGCTACGGCTGGTGCAATCAATTTAGTAATTATTTCTTGGCGTGATGAAGTTGCTTTAGCGTGTGGCCGATGCAAACTCTTTGGTAACAATTCACGGTATTGATTCACCACAGCAAAGAGTTCATCAAATTGGTCATCCAAACCAAGAATGACACCAACAAATAAATGAAAAACTAGCTTTCTTGCTTCAGCACCAATAGAAAATGAACCACCACGAGCTGCCCAAGCACCATGTCTGGCTTTTACAATTGCATCAATAGCAGGTTGATATTTGGCAACTTGTTGAGTAGAAAATGCATCCAATAAAGCAGATTGACGTTTGTTAAATGCAGCATTGTCTAAAATGGACAACGTTTGTCCTGTAAGCTGGACAAGGCCTGAAGGCAAAGCGTCTTGGCGGGTTAAATTACCACTTTGACGATTAGTATCAAATTGTTTAATCAAATTGGGTCCTTTTAGCACTGCCACATTTTCTTCACCAACAGCATATTCAAGCAAATAAATGACACCATGCATAAGCTGGACTTGATCATCAGTGATGTAAGGAACTTTGTTTAAAGATAAAGTTTCGTCGTTTGAACTTGAAAAACAATTCAACATGCCAATGATAATTGAAAAATGACATTGATTGGCATCACTTGTAGATTGATGATAGGCCATAATGCAAGCAACTGAGTTTATTGGGTGGGTGGTACACATAAGCAATACATGTAATGACAAAAACATTTTGAAATATTCATTATCCTTTTAATTCAATTGTTTTCATATGCAAAAAGCTTAGGATCATCCATGGAAAACATCAAAAAGCGATATGTGTCAACATTGTAAATATCATCCGATCCATTATTATGATTGGTGTAGAGATGCGATTAAAATGAATTGTTTACTTGTAGGATTGACGATATAAGAATGAAACAAAAATTTCACGATGATATCAAATCGATAAAGAGCATTATGATATATGATATCAAACAAGGGTTTGGAAAAAATATTCAATTCCTACTCACCCATCACAGCATTCTGTTGAATTTATCAAATTCTTGTCGCTTGGTATTCTGAAATCTATTCCTTGTGAATAAAAATTGGTTGCAATGACACTTTCATTCTCATTAAATCTCTTCAATTATGTCTGAATCATGTAGCTTATGAAGGCAAGTATTTGAAGATAAAGCTAACACAACTTTTAATGCAGTACCAAAATACCAAAGCAAATTAATATAATCAATAGTACAGTATATTTACACGATATCGATGAAAATTACATGAAATCTGACAAGTAATACAAATGATTGCATCTATTAAACAATTCATCAAAACAGAAATTGGTCTAAAATCAATTAGAATTTATCGAGTTGTAGCTAGATAATCTATTTAGGTTATGAATTGTATTTCTTGTATGAAGAACTGGCGTAAATTTGTGATTGAATTTATGCCTTGTATTTAAAATTTGGTGCGATCAGCATTTTGGATAAGTGGTGAAGTATTTCTACAGTAAGTTGGAAGTGATAGATGACAAGATATCACTTGCCAATTCAGCAAACCTGATCATACGATGGGAAAGTATGAAAATGTAATGTTTTATTACAGCCTTTCAATCTAATGCCCTTCAAAGGAATCTTCCAAGTTATGAATTTTCTGGTCTTGATATGGCAAACTGGCAACTCAAGTGACATTAAATGGCCGACCATATTGCGTCCAGAAGTAGTAAAAATATTTTTGAATCATGTTATCTTCGTAGGTTGTTAAAGGTGATATCTTAAGGAATCTCAAGGAAATGTCCTGCAACTTTACATCCTGCAAAACAATGCTTTTACCTTAAATTTCCTTGCAAATATGTAGAGAACTTGAGAATATTTTTAACAACAGAAGACTAGGATTGAGAAATTCAATAGCATGATGCTTGGTCTCAGATGCAGGATATTCATTACAATCATCAAATCATTACCACTAAGCACAAATCTACCTAACACCCATTTCCAGCTGCAAATGCAAACTCAGTTGCGTGCATTATTGCCTATCATCAATCTACCAGTGATACCAATCCATCAATGTCATTTTTCAATTATCATTGGCATGTGGAATTGTTTTTCTGGTTCAGGTGATGAAGCCTTTCCTTCAGGCAAAGTTCCTTACATCACTGATGAACAAGTGCAGCATATGCATGGTGTCATTTATTTGCTTGAATATGCTGTTGGTGAAGAAAATGTGGCTGTACTAAAAGGTTCCAACTTAATCCAACAATTTGATACGCATCGCCAAAATGGCAATTTATCTCGTCAAGATGCATTGCCTATTGGACTTGTTGATCTGGCTGGCAAAACATTATCTACGTTGGACAATGCTACATTTGCTAAACGTCAATCAGCATTATTGGATGCTTTCTCGATTGAACAAGTTGCAAAATATCAATCCAAAATTGATGCCATTGTACAAAGTAGACATAGTGCATGGGCTGCTCGTGGTGGGTCCTTTTCCATTGCTGTAGAAACCAAGAAACTTGTGTTTCATATTTTTGTTGGTGTCATTCTTGGTTTGGAAGATCAATATGATGCAGTGTTCAATTTGGTGAATCAATACCGTGAATTGTTGCCAAAAAGCTTGCGTCGACCGCACGCCAAAGCTATCACACTTCGTCAAGAAATACTCAGTAAACTCATTACACCAGCAGTGACTTCTAGTCGTACTCGTGTAGCCAACAAACAAACCAATGACTCAGTGGTGGATTATCTTATTCGAAAAGGTCAACTAAGTGATGCTGACATCACAATTGAATTATTCCAAGCTCTCATTGATGGCACCGATGGTATTAGCAGTCTTGTGATCAATTGTGTCAATGCATGGGTGAACCAACCTGGTTTAAGTGATAAACTTGCAAGTGTTCGTGATGCACCAGATACTTTTGTAAACCAATTTATTGATGAAGTGGAACGTGTGTACACTGCGGGCCCAAGTCATGAATATGCTCGTGTTGTCAAGAACACTACGTTTACAACACCAAAAGGTTCATTTACATTACCAAAAGGTCAATTGGTGGTGGCATTTACTGAGAGTATCAATGAAGATGCCAGTGTATGGCCAAACCCAACATTATTTGATCCATCTCGTTTTGAAAATGATACACCAGACCCATACAAGTTTACTGCATTTAGTTTATTACAATTGGTGAATCGTGTACAAAATGTCCGTGAAGCATTCACCAAAGCTGTATTGCGATCAAATATGTCATCTTTGTTAAATTGTATGTGGCAAATGGTACCATTGCAATCGTATGAGTTAACCGAGCACACGGTGACTAACCCAACTCCTGTGGGTCAATTGACAGTGGTAAATTTCCATAAACGTCATGAACAATCAGCTAACAGCGTGGCTACTGCTGGTACTCCAGAAGATTGGAAATTCCTTGAGCAACCTGAGGCTAAACAATACGCTGATTGCAGTGAGTCCCTTGACGAGTTATTTGCTGATAAGCGTCTTGATGTGTGGACAAACCTTACTCTTAAGCTACTAGAAAGGAAACAAGCAAAGTGGAATCGTCCATTTGCTAACTCGGCTATTACTGTCCCTAAGTATCAAGCAGAATTGCCTAAAATCCAGCTTTATGGTACAAATATTAATGTTCCAACTGAAGATGAAGACTGGCCTAGCAACCCATGGATTGAAGTTAAGACTGTAGAATTTCTTCGGGATTCTTGCCCAGTCAATGATAACTTTGATGATATGTGGCTACCTGGTGAAGACATGGAAAGTTATGTGATGAGTAAGGTTGGCAAAATTTGGCCTCGTGTCAATGTTCATTGGAACGATCGCTATTCTGACCGAGCATTGGAACTACTTGCTTTTAATGGCCTCGGCCAGCACATGCTTGAAAAATTACCTGATGCTCATGATGATAGTTCTTACTATGGAATTTTTATGAATTACATGGATGGCCTTGATGTTCGACCTGGGTATGCCAAGTATGGTGCTGACGCATATTTTGATCGCGATGGAATTATTACCAAGATTGTCCGTCAAGGGGTAACATATCAACCTAAAGATGCTGGTTGGGAGTATGCCAAGTTATGTTTCCGTGGGAGTTTGATCACCAAAGTTACTGCAGTGGATCATCTACTTGGTATTCATGTTACTGTGGCAAATAGTCTTGTCACCTCTTCACGTGAGCAATTGCCACCAAATCATCCATTGCGTCGATTGATCAAACCATTTACTTTTCGCACAGTCATCATTAACCATGCAGCTTCATATGCTCTATTTTGGCCAAAGGGTATGCTTCATCGTGCCTTTGCTTTAAGTCTTGACGGAATGCAACAAACATGGGAATTTGGGTTAGCCAATTTCAAGTACGAGACGTTCCCAGAACATAAAGCTCGACAAAATATTGACACTGCCACGTTACCTTATCATGAAGATGGTATAGACTATTGGAATATCGTACACAATTTTGTCAGTGAATATCTTGATTTGTACTACAAGTCCGATGATTCATTGTTGCAAGATGATTCTGTGGTTGCTTTCTGGGAATATCTCAAGAGCACTTTACCCAAGGACTCTATTCGTCCATTGACTTTGGTCAACTTGAAAGACTTTATTGCTCATTCAATTTTCCTTGTCAGCTCAATGCACAACCACCTTGGCACTATTGCTGAATATGTTCCTGACCCAGCATTTTGCCCATCAGCTTGGGTAGAAGGTGAACTTGCTGGTCGACCTGGTACAAGTGTTCGTGCCTCATTAATCATGGGTGCAACTGGTTTTGCTCAACCAAGTATTAAAGAAGACTTTTCACATATCATGTTGGACGATGAAGCAAAGGCTATTTGCAAGAAATTTACTGCTGAAGTGTCTGCATTTTCCGCTGTTGTGATTGACCGAAATACTCGTCGAAAGCAACCATATCAATCATTCAATCCAGATACAATGGAAATGGCTGTCAGTATTTAGGAATCGAGGTTATCATTAACCCAAATACATTCTCTTGCATGTCAATACTTTTATCACTAAGATAATTTTTCCCACTTTCAAAACCCGTATTTCAACTTTCATCATGGCTCAGCCTGAATAACCTTGATACATGCTTTTGGCTAGAGTCTCAAACTATACTACTGGAAATGTAAATTAGCTTGTTGACAAGAAATAAACAGTACACTTCATATATAAATGTACACAAAAAGTTTAAATGCTAACAGCCATTTCCATAGTATCAGGGTTGAAAGTTTGGTATGCTTGTTTTCGTCGAGTATTTCTTTCTTTCACAACAGGAGGGAAAGCATTGACTTCAGCAGTAAACTTTTTGCACACAGCCTTTGCTTCATCATCCAACATGACATGTGAAAAGTCTTCTTTAATACTTGGTTGAGCCGATCCAGCAAGTGATAAAAGTAAACCTTGACGAACACTAGTACCAGGTCGACCAGCAAGTTCACCTTCGACCCAAGCAGTAGGGCAAAATGCTGGATCCGAAGTATATTCAGCAATTGTACCAACTTGATTGTGAATGGCACTGACGTGGAAAATAGCATGTGCAACCAAATCTTTCAAATTGTCCAAACTCAAGTCACGGATCATATTATTTGGCAAAGTGATCTTGAGGTATGCCCAGAAATCTTTGATATCAGCATCTTCGTTGAGTTCTTCTTCCGATTTGAAATACAAATCGATATAGTCACTGACAAAATTGCGTACCATATTCCAATAATCCATACCATCTTCATGAAATGGTAATGTGATGGTGTCAATATTTTGTCTAGCTTTGAGTTCTGGGAATGGTTCAAATCGAAAGTTAGCTTGACCAATTTCCCAAGTTTGTTGCATTCCTTTGTCAGACAAAGCACACGATCGTTGTAGGAAACCACGAGGCATAAAAAGTCCATACGATGCACCATAATTAATAGCAACACTTCGGAATGTAAATGGTTTAAGCAATCGACGCAATGGATGATTTGGTCCCAATTGCTCACGTGATGAAGTCACAAGGCGATTTGCCACAATCATGTGAATACCAAGAAGATGATCAAAATTGGTCACTTTAGATAATAAACTTCCTCGGAAACACATCTTTGCATATTCCCAACCAGCGTCACCAGGGCGATAAGTCTCTCCTTGACGAACAATCTTAATAACTTTGCCTTCACTGTCATAAAAGGCATCGGCACCATACTTGGCATACCCAGGTCGAACATCAAGCACATCCATAAAATTCATAATAATGACATAGTATGAACCATCGTCATGAGCTTCAGGTAACTTTTCAACCATGTGCTGACCAAGGCCATAAAAGGCTAAAAGCTCAATAGCACGATCAGAGTATCGATCATTCCAATGGACATTAACACGAGGCCACATTTTACCAACTTTACTCAAAACATAACCTTCCATGTCTTCACCAGGGACCCAAGTGTCTTTAAAAGTTTCTTCAAAAGGACTAGTGTCTCGAATAAACCCAAAAGCTTTAACATTATACCAATGATCACCAGGCCAATCTTCATCTTCAATTGGAACTAAAATATCACAACCATGGAGTTCAACCTTTGGTAGCACTTTTTTCTCTTTAGGAATTGAGATAGCAGTGGCAGCAGCAGGGCGAGTCCAGTCAGCATTTAATTTACCAATTACTTGAAGCATTAAATGTGTCCATAAATCAAGTCGTTCATCAGCAAACAATTCATGCACTGTTTCTGCTGACTCAACGTATTGTTTAGCCTCAGGTTGCTCAAGGAATTTCCA
>JNBS01000811.1:0-22173 GCA_002081575.1 Thraustotheca clavata | reverse complement strand
ACCCGGGGCATCTCGATGGCAACGAGATATTTTACCACTAAACCAATAGCGCTTATATAACACAAAGGAAGATTTACACTACATATACTTTATAAAACTGAATATGTGCATAAAAAAACCTTAAATTAAAAGAAAATAAAGTTTTTTGCTATATCCTTTATCTTTGCAAAAGCTAAAAGGGTCATTGAAAGATGTATAATACTACAAGCTACAACAACATCCAACTTTGGATTGAAAATCCAATATTTAATGGCTGGAGCTATTTTACATTTTATATATAATACGAAAAGATTGAGAATCTGTAATCATTCTTCACTACGTTATCTGTGAAAGCACATAAAACAATTTAAAGCTAATTCACGTGGCTAATGTAATCACTTGAGTCATCTAATGCTAAAATCTAAAGGTGTCAAGATGCGTGGTATTTTATAATATCAAACATATTTCGTGTTATTTCGTCGATTTCTTTGAAAGAAGTAGATCATATACATCGATTCAGCTAATTACATCGTTTATTATCGCCACTTTCAATCATTCCATACTAAAAACAAAACTTGTAATATGATATTTTTAAAGTTTGAGATATATATCATGCTTTTGGTAGATTTCTTGAAAGGAAATACGAGTACATCTAATTAATCTAATTTCAATCGTTCAATTCTTAATAGTAATAAATATCTCTTTGATTTTAAGGTTAAATGAGTCGTTAGTCTTTTTTATTACTGTACAACAAGGATTTCTCACTAAAGTGTTGGAGTGTCGGAATGGAACGGTTCATTTGGGTCCCTGTGTGCCTCGTGGCTGGGGCTGTGAACCTCACAATAGATGGAAGCAGCTCGTTTGACAAAGCAACTAACAGCATCGTACACACAGCTACAAGCTTATCACTTGGTCCTAGTGTCTTGGCAGGCTTTGGTATCGGCTTGGGACTTGTCGTGAACCTTTGGGGGTACAAACTCTTTCGTCCCGTGTTGTTTCTCTCGGGCTTTGCTGTCGGTTCTGTGCTTGCTTATCTCTTGGCTGAAGTTATCTTTAAGAATCAATCGTACGCAACGACAGCATGCTGGATTAGTTTTCTTGCAGGAGGAATCATTGCTGGAGCAACAGTTCTTTGCATTTGGAAATGGGGAATCTTTATGGTTGGCTGTGCTGCTGGAATTCTGCTTGCTTTCCTAGCTAATACGTCGTTTGGGTACAAACTATGGCCATCAAACCCTACGGGAATGCTCTATGTGTTGATTATTACATTTGCTCTACTTGGTGGATTGCTGGCTCGCTGCCTTGAAAGACCTTTTCTCATTATTGCCACAAGTTTTCTTGGAGCTGCTTGTTGTATTTGGGGCATCGGATATTTTGCAGGAGGTTATCCTCCAGCAAACCATCTTGAAAACTTTCGTACGATTAGTTCCAATGGAGATTATGTTTATTCGATCAGTGCTTCTTGGTGGGGATATATGGCTGCTACAATCATAATGTTTTTCTTTGGGATGTTTGTACAATTTCGCAAGACTGCTTTTGGCTTTCAACATGATAAACAAGAAAATAATGATTCCTACGTCAATTGTCCAAGTCCACGAAATGCTCAAACGCTTTAATAATGCATAATTTTGTTTAAGAAATAACTATATTGATCATTTAAGCATTTTCATCTAGAAAGACTTGTCCATAATCACCAATGGGAGTATGTATAAACTCGCTTGAGTTAATCCGTGATATTTCAGCACTTTTCGGGTATTTCGCATTGTACTGGAGTTGCAAAGCAAGTGCCTACATCAGTAATATACTACTGTTATAAACGAATAGCTTCCTTTAGTTGTTTCAAGGTTTGTTGCTCAGTGCCAAGGTGTTGTAACTCGACCTGGTCTGATAATGTTAAATTTACAAAATGTATGAAATGCACAAGCCACATTCTTTTCATAACACTACTACGTTCTTTCACTAATGCTTCATGTGTAAATACAATAAATGCGCTCTTGATATGCTCAAACCAGATATATCACTTGGTTTCGATTCATTTTAAAATAAAGCTACATTTACATGATCAATTCTTGGCAATCAATACATTTATCCCCAAATAAATCATTTATGAATACAATGCATCAAACTGTGTCAATCTATTATTCCAAAGCTCTACCTCCACATTGCTTTCTATTACCAACTTAGTGAGCTTTATAAATTAAGTCGGGTTACAGAGGCACACATGATTTCACATATCGATGTTCATGCAATATGCTTCATCTCCTAATGGTTAATGATCAAGTGTTCGCACAATATGCAATCGAGATGTCACGTCGTTTGAAATCATTTTGAAGTGGATAAATGGCAATCGAAAAACATATATTCCTCTGGAATAAAATTCGGCAAATATTTTATTGTTGGGCACGAGAGACTGACAGAAGTTATCAGACCACACTAGGATGACAGTGTTGGGTCATTGATCTTTCACAGATAACCAAGTAAAAAATTGATTACCGATACCCAATCTTGTCATGCTGTGTGTAAAATGGTTCCTGTCATTAAGTCAGATTCGCAATCAAAAGCTGAATGTGTTGGCAGCATACCTTATTTTCAATCTTTCAATACAACTTTTCCAGCTTGCATAGCCATCATAGCCAAAGGAATCGCCAACTATAATTCACTTGGATTTTCCAGGTTATATTATTTTGTTTGCACATTTTTAAAATATTTATTTTCCCATAACGACGTGTGCGCTATTGGTTTAGTGGTAAAATATCTCGTTGCCATCGAGATGCCCCGGGTTCGATTCCCGGATGGCGCAGATTTTTCATCATTTTCGCACACATTTAGTACTCCCCCCACTATGTACATTGCTTTTCTTACTCTATTGTAACTAAAATTTCACGGAAAGTTTAACTTTGATTATGTAATGCTGTGAATGGTGCCCCGGAAAAGAGTTATTGACATACAAACTCAAGTCAAACGAACAGCCAATACGATCCATCGTAGATTTCCCTGAACTCTGCAGATTGGCCATCAAACACAAAACTCGAAGTTAAACACCAAAATCGAAAGACTTTGATACATGCAGATAAAGTGATCTCTAGGCACAGCAAGATTTCTCTACCGTGACAAAGCTCAGTGAATGTATTATTGTTTGGTTTTACTCCGCTACAAGTGCCTATGGCAACTGAGAGCTGGCTAGTGTTTTGATCCATTGAGCTTTTTACTCCTACGCTCGTGTTATGTGCCGTATTTCGCTCTATATTCATACTTTATTCGAACAATTGAATTGCCCCGCATTTGAAAAAGGTTTGAAATGGAATATCGATCACCTAAATTATTCTGTTTGGTGTACTTTTCATTTTGCTTTGATTTCAGTAAGGAGTTTTTATCTTAAAGCTGATATCAATATTGATGATAGGTAGCAACCAACATGAAGGAATTGTCGTTGCCAACATTGTTCACCCATGATGGAGTGATGTACATGGTAATTACATTGGTTGGGAACTGCTACGAACTTAGTTTTTACTTGCTTGTATGCAATGGTGACTCTTTTCTTGTAATAATCGCTATTATCTTGCTATTTAAGTTACACAATAAAAATCGCTTGTCGATTTATTGGCAAGATTGCATTTTCTAATCTCATATCACGTATCTATCACGACAAGGAGCACAATTGTTATTCATGTAGTTAATAGACATCAGTTTTTGCAATCCTATTATTTTTAAAATTGAAAAGTTGATTGCTTGGTATTTCAGCTAGATAAAAATTGGAATCTATTGTATCTGTTTAATTTTGCAATTCTCTTTTGTTATTCCAGTTGACTGCAAATGAGGTAGGTTCATCTATTGTTTAACAATGTACCTCAAATAGCGATGTGTACATGGCAGGCTTTTAAATTGGAGCTAGTCACTGGCAATTTCATATTTTTGAATACAAATGAGACTGTAAGAACACTGCTGCCATTTCATGCTGTGACATTTTGCACGTGGCCTTAAGTATAATAATAAACTTTTCATGGAGATAAGCAACACCAATTAGTATTCAAGTTACCTTTATAGCAGTGGATACCGTCATAATGTACACGAAAACATCTTTTTGCATCGAATAAACGCTATAAAGAACTTAACCACGACACGACATTCTCATTATTTGGACAACCTAATACTTCCAACACAACAATATAAAAGATACCATTTAGCTCAGGGAAATACAGCATTCCTACGTCATACAGGGATGACAATTAATATGCACGTGTTGAATACAATGAATTATTTTTTTTGATGCTCAATTCAATTCACTTAATAAACTATTTCATCAATTGGCATATTTGAACAATTATCTTAACAATGAATACGTGTAATTACTCTCGTGTATTATACTTCTGGATCATAAATTTGCTGCCATTTCCGAAGCAAATCATTTAAAGAATCGTATTCCGGAGGCGTGATCTTGTCAATTATTTTAACTTTGTGCAGTAAGCTTAGTGTTTGAGAATAGAACGAGTGCACATGCTTGCTTGATGCTGGAGCTTTTAAAAACCTTGTTCGTATGCTAGATGACTTTTTGTATCTAATTTACCATCAAGGAGATGCATGTTTCTATTGAACGAGTTTTCAAATTGTCGCCCAATATCAAGAATAATAGACTTCCATTGACCTCAGTCATTTCCTTCAGGCTGTAGAGGTATAAAAACTGAACGTTATGCAGTAATTTCCAGTATTGCAAACCGAATTTTCATATCACTGAACAATGTTTGTTCAGATTTTTTGTTCTTTAAGCAAACTAGCCAAGGCTTTTCGGTGTTGATAGCCCATGCCATGCACTATTTGCCTACATGATTAGTTCTTGACGGGTAGGCGCCTTTAGTTTCACATTTTTAGCAGTATTAAGATTGCAAATTTGATCATTCAAAGAACTTACCCATTGCTTGCGAAGCCGACCTTTAAATGGTTTATTCCATGCTACATCCGCTGGCTGACAACACCACGTGTAGCATGGTGGAATGCATTCCAATTTTATATTTATCGAAGTAGCATAATCGAACGCTTTTTCGGTAAAGTGGGCTGAGAATGTATACTAAATGAGCAGAATTTTGTCGTTCATATTTGGACGATTGCCAAAGTGACATTTTAGGAATGCAATAGAAATTTCCGCATTCCACCAGGCAGTTGGGTTTAAGTAATTCTCTGTAGTATACGTTTGCATTTATAGCTCGATAGTCTTCCACACGGTGCGACCAAATCCATTCCGCATTAAGGTGTTGTCGTGAACAGTTGATGCGTTGGTACTTTTTGATGTCTGCATAACCATAAATAATGGATGATTTCGCCCCAGAGAGTCAGCTAACAACATTATTGTCGATCTTTCGTTCTCAGATGAGCTGCAACGTAGCCACATAGTCTTTACACCCTTTGCATCAATTGTTTTTGTAGGAACAAATTGTTTGTGAAGGGATGTTTGGTCAGCATTGAAAACTATTTTATCATTGTGCTTCTGCATAATAGATTTGATGAGATTTGAAATGGCTTCAATGACTTTATCAGCATCTTCTGGTCTTTCCTGACCCTGGAGGATTTTTGCTCGCATGGCAAATCGATGCATTTTTAAAAAGTTAAAAAGTGTCTGGACCACGACGATGATGGCTTAAACTTGTTACTTATCCCAAAGTCGCATGCAATCTCAAGTGCTTTCAACTTGAGCATTTCTGTCGACACAGGTACACCCAATGTTCGTAATTCACGCACCCACTCAACAATAACATGTTCTATGTCTTCACTAAGGACATAAGATAATCCTTTTTCCAATGGCCATAAAGATATCGAGTACCAGGATTTTCGCCATATTTTCAATATGTAGTCTATCTTGATACCACTTGTTTAGCTTACGTCTTAACACTACTCTTCGAGGGCCTTGAATTCCATTGTAGTATTTATAACCTTCCATTTGAATTCATAAGTATTTCTTGTACGAATACATTCGAGTGGCTTTGATTTGGCACCCTTTATCGTTGGTCTTCCTTTTTTGTTTTCTCTCATTTTGCTTATTACTTTTGGTTTATGTGAAGTTTTTTCGTTTTGCATCTTTATGATACATGTGCTTTTTCAAACTTCGCGCCAAAATGTTACCGCCCAAATTTTCGAGCCTAAATTTCTCCTTGATAATTTATATATTTACTTTAACAGTTTATAAGCTATTTTTTGCACTTATCAAATGTAACAAAAAATCATGGATCTTCGGAGAAGTAAATTACGGTAGTTTAATGTTCTCCAACCTGGGTTTCACGTGTTTTCCTTTTGACTTACAGATCGTTTTTCAGGATATGTGCACGACCCCCATAATCTCGCGGTCTAATTCTGAATTCACTATACTTTACCATGCAATTCAAGCCTCAGCTCTAGCATTGAATTCTTCTATCTCCTCCAGTGTTTACAATCAAGTACCCCTATTTCTTCAAGTCGTATGGCCCTCACAACACCACAACAAATTCACGAATATCCAATATGAGTCCAAAATATAGATACTACTAACCTTGTGTATATTCAAGCAATTGGTAATCTCTGACACTCCAACCAAGTAGTCGATGTCATGGTGCGAAAATTGTGCGAAACAAGTGATTAGTAGTTTGCTATATAATTTATTCAAGATAGTCTTAAGTACTACGTAGTAATTGATTAGAAGACACGGTTTTAACTGGGTAATATGCAATGGTGGCAATGACAACGCACCCATATTTATTATGAGGACTGATGTGATCTAGTGTAGTTCATCCAACTGTCATCTCAAAGTACTTGACACATTTGATGTACAGTGGGACCCCTCTATATGCATACCTCTTAATCTTATCTCACAATACACTGTATTGCATTCCATAAGGTGACCAAACCGTTTGTTACAAAATTACATTGTTGCGTATCAAATCACAATTTCATAAATAAGACAATAATACTGCATTACAGGCGACTCATTTCTTAAACACACCATTAACAAATAACCTAATCATTGTTCGTTTTACAGCCTTAAGGAATCGACTTGGACTCTCCAATGCTGAACCAAAGTCTCGGGATAGAACCCAAGCAACGATTTATGATAATATAGTCCTTCTAGACTACCACCATGCAAATGGGAGAAACCAAAGTATGACAGCAAAATATCCTCGAAAGAACGGATTCCCTCGTATTGTACAATCGACATTGTCACGCTGGTTGGCTTCCGAAGCAACTCTCAGTCAACAAAAATATAAATCTGGTTCAAACCCTTCGGCTGTAAGAATGCGCCCAACAAAATCCCTGAGTTTGATCACGCGATGGAATTGTGGATCGATCAAATGGAAAAAATTGAATTTCGTGGATTATCGGGTAGTATTATACATAAAGTTGCGAGACGTTTTTACGATAAATTAAATATTCCTATATCTGATCCTGTGACTTTGTCAAATGGATGGCTAGATCGATTTAAAAAACGTCAAGTACTTAAGTTTTTCAGATTTCATGGCGAAGTAGCTGCTACGTGTGAAAACACTGTTAATGAAGAAAGGGACAGAATTAGAACTATAATACAAAAAGCATATGAAAAAGATTTGGGCCCTAATGACGTATATAATTTCGATGAAACTTCCTTGTTTTATGCCTCCACGCCAGACAGGGGCTAGGACAAAAAAGACAAGAAAAGGTCAAAAAATCAAAGCTCCGAATTACTATTGGTATTAACGTTAATGTTAGTGGAAATGACATTCTTGCTTCTTTGATTATTGGACATGCTCGACATCCTCGGTGCTTTACAAAACCTCCACATTTAGATGGCTATGAATACTACAATAACGCGAAGGCGTGGATGACTGGGGGAATTTTTCGCGAGCGGTTAATAAGGTTTCAGAGAAGCCTTGAGCTTTCAAAGCGTAAAATTGTGCTGTTTGTAGATAATATCTCGGGGCACAGAACTGCTCAAGATGAAATACCTAGTATCCAACTGGAGTTTCTTGTCCCAAACATGACCTCCATTATTCAACCCTGTGATTCAAGGATTATACGTTCATTTAAATCTGCCTAAAATATACTTAAAATAACTTCGAAGGAAGCAATACACATCGTACTGGAAGTAACTAAGAGTATCAAGACTACAACTATTTGGAATTGTTGGAAGACTTGTGGAATCCTTCCTGATAATTCAACAAGTTTTTCGACCCCTCCTGAAGATGATGTTGCACTTGATGGTGCAATAGGAATACTTGAAAGATTAACTGCAAATCATTCAATTGCCTAATATTTAATGACCGGAAGTGAGTTTATGGACGAAGAAGATTACATTCAACAGCGTTTAAACGTTGACGAAATATGCAAGTTTGTAACATACGTGGATGAGGATGATGTGTTTGAAATCTAATTGTTCTGCTCTCATTGACAGTGATCTGTGACATACTTCAAGTACTGTATTGCACTGTACCATCCTGTAGCATGTGTTGTAGAAATCCTTTGAAATTGTATATAAGTAGATATTTGAGCTACTTCAACCTAGAGGGGTCCGACTGTATATGACACGTCAATTGATCACACTATATATTTCTCCTGTACACTGTGAATGGATTCTGAAGGCACTGATGAGTAGCCAATATAATTGTCATGTAGAACTCTTGTTTTTTGACAGATTAACCGATAGCTTTCCAATGTATCAGCTTCATATTCACAAAGGTTCAGTAATGAGACATAGAGACAAATGTTTATCATCGAGAATGTAAACAGCCAGAATTATTAGCAAAGTCTGTTTGCGTATCCTACGCATTATGTCAGCATTGATTCAGCCTTCAACCACTCACGGGATCATTTTTGTTTTTTCTATGACAGCTCAATACCAAAGCCAAGCCAAAACCAAATGCCGCAATGAGTATCAACGTAAAATACAGCGCCAATATAAGCAAGAATATTTAAATCTACGTGCCACCTTGCACAAGAAAGTAGCTCTATTGGAAAAACTCTTAGCTCAAAGAAAAGCGATTCTATGGTTACTTGGAAAGACATTGCAGACGAATTGCGTGCTGATGTGAATGATTTACAACAAGAAACTATAACATTATGGGAACAAATCAATATAGCATTTCAACTACAAGCTCAAGCTCAAACGATTTCGTCGTATCAAAATGACTTTGGATATATATTCCAAGACAATTTAGTTTAAGAATTTTGTATTTACAAATCAATATGCATATTTCATTTCAAGACCCCATACTCCAACTTGTTTTCAAAATCTCATAGCCTGATTTATGATTTAGTTTCAGAAGGCAACCATGGAATAATATCTCCAACTGCCATCTAGATATTGCTTCAGTTTCTTTGCTTATTGAGCAATTTCTTTGCTTTGCCTCAAGGGGTTATGGCGTGCACATTCCTTTCCACTTGCACTGTTCGCTTACTCACAATATCTATTGCTATTTTGCAGTGCATCGCTGGAATCAATGGGATTTTTACTTTAACCAACTATGTTACTCTAGAATTCCCACCGCTTTTTATTTCAGCTTATGCCATCCTCTTTGCAGTGCCTTTAATTATGTTTGAATGTAAGTGCACGTTTTTTCAAACTGCATTACGTCAATCTTGTGGGTTTATGTATCACTTTTATGGACGTGCCGCATACTTTGTCATAATAGCTTTTTTAGACATTGGCATTCCTGGTGGTCTTGGAATTGTTGTTGCACTACTAATAACTTTAACTCTCTTCATTATGTTTTCACTACGATGCTTTGGTGTCACTAATCCTCATCAAGAAGAAATTGCACTTACAACTAGAACTGTAGCTCAAGATTACAAAGCCGTCGCTTCATCCAAAACGATGAGAAAAATCGTCAAATTAGCAAGCTCTACTACAGAACTATAACTAGTACTCATCGCTACCCAGGATAAAATCTTCTATCGATTAAGTCTGTAAAGATTGCAATAAACCAACTCTTTTCATACTTCATTAAGAAATGATAATTTCATAAATTAGTCTCCAATTAATTCCTTTTAGTTTGACAAGCTTATCATTTAGCAATGCTGTCAATAAGAGTACAATGGCCCTGTTAGGATAAGAACTATTCTATTTAAACACTTGATGAAATTATTAATGAGATAATTCCATCTATGAACTTGTTATTTTCGACATATGCCGAAAGAAAACATAAGAAATTCGGCATATCGTTATTAGGTGATATATAGTCTGAGCCAAATGTCCTTCTACCTTGTGAGCGAAGCTTTAACGTAATTAATGAGTCTATAAAGCTAACTAAATTATACTTTAGATGCTTTGGTTTCTGTTCTGGTGCTTATCAGTCACTTAAAGTACTTCACAGACATGAACGTTTGACTGAAAGTCAAAGTGTGCTTAAACTTTGGGCTGTACTTGGTACAATTTCCCTTTTTCAACAGTATTTTGAAGTATTTGTGTCTTGGTTTCCATTCTACTACTGGTTAAAATGTGCTTTACTTGTGGCTCTTTTAACTCCAAAAACAAACATACCTCTTGTTGCTTTTGAAAATCTCGTTGTTCCTCTAGTCGAAGCTGCTGAAGTTACTTATAAAGAAAAAATTAAACCAGAAGTACTCCAATTAGCTGCTAGACATGGTCATTGGCTTCATTTTGCAGTAATGCAAATTGCATTGCCAAATTTAACAAATGCTGAATTGGATAAAATGGAGATTGAATTACTTCGTCGTCTTGATGAAATAAAGGTACACTTCTAACAAGTTGAAAAGAATGAATTCAATTACTCTTGTAGGCGCTCAAAGCTTCTCGTGGCAATGAATAAGTGTATTTTGAATTATATGCAAAAAACAACATCGTTTGTTCATTATGGAAGTGTTTGTAAAATACGTTGTAGTACTACAATGATCTCTTTGAAGGTAGGACGCTCTGTTGGTTCATGGCTCCAACATGTTTTTACAAGTTGAACAAGTTCTTTTGGCCATGATTCTTCAGATAAAATGGTAGGGCGAAGTCCTTCATGGGCAATTTTCTTTACAAGGGACAATCGCTTTTGTGGACGTGGCACTTCTTTATAAGGTTGTTTACGATTCATAATTTCCACCATGACTAGATCAATAATGAGCTTATACAATTAGAATTCATGTACCCATGGAAAAGCTATAGACATCGACATTACCAGTGTACGTAGACTCTCCACGTAAAATTTCTGGTGCTGTCCACGCAGGTGATCCCAATAGAGACATTGGGTCATTGATTTCTTCTCTACTGTATTCAAAATTAGCAATTTTGGCTTGAAAAAAATCGCTATTCATCACTAAGAACATGCCAATCAATAACATATAGACGTACGTAATATGAATATTTGCTCCTTTGAGGTCACGATGCAATACTCGAGGGTTTTGGCCATGTAAATAAGCCATACCACGAGCTACATCTAGCATAATATTTATACGCGTAGCATGCGTTAATTCTTGAGTTGAATCAAGTAAAGCTGCCAAATTCCCACGAGCAAGTGATTCTGTTACCATGCATCTACACAAACTTTTAAGTACTTTTCATAAGTTTTTAATTTGTACAGTGTTTCATTTGAATCCCAACTTGCTCCCATAAGTTGAACAATATTAGGATGATGCAAATCAATCAAAAGTCGAATTACACGACTAAATGATTGTACTGCTCTTGTATCAAGATTTGACCGAAATAATTGTTTGATTATCACTGGTGTGTGATTATATACACCAATGCTAATACGTTCCCAAGGAGGTACTCCAGTTTTTGTCAATTCTTGCTTAAAAGTTAATTTTCGATATGGAATTTGCATTGTCGTAATCGTTTGATCAGTGCTCAAGTAGGTTTCCACAGCAGTTTGATTTAAATCACGTTCATGAGGATTTACATTAGGAGATATGGTATTTTCTGGTTCTGTAGGGACTAAAACACTCGTGTCTTCTTTAGAAGGTCCGCAACCCATTTCAATTTAAATTCTGATTGAAATGGTACAAAGTCCAGTGATGCTTGTCACAATCAAATTTTAAATAGTGTGAGCATTACTTATATTGGACTATGCCAAACAAGTAATTGTTTCTTGTTTAAAGTGTTGTTATTTCAACAAATTTAAAGTAGGATTTTCAATATGAAGCTTATACTTTTGTTCTTTTCCTTTATTGGCGTCATAGATCGTTTAATAAATGAATTAATTTATTTGTGTTGGATTGTCAAAAAGTGATAGGAAAGAACGAAATAAAAAATTTATCAAGTTGTGTTAGACCAAGTTTTGCTTCAATTAGTTTACTGAGATTAGATTTGTATTATTCTGGACTACTTTTAAAACCATTTCTTACACACAATCTAATGTGTAATATTGATGGTTAACTCTATCCATTGTGATAAATGTTTTCTAATGTCGTCACAATTTCTGATGCAGTAGGACGGACATCGGAATCTTTGTCCCAACAAACTTGGAGAAGGCTGATAAGATTAAATGGCCATTTTTCCAAATTGAGAATTGTTGGACGAAGATTTTGATCGGCAATTTTGTTTAAAATATCTTTGGTTAATTTTTGACCATGTTCAGTATATGGCATTCGACCATTTAGAACCTCAACCATCACTAGAATAATTACATAAGATTTAAGTAAAAAGATAAACGTACACATAGCAAAGCTGTACATATCTACTTTTTCATTGTAATTTCTCATTGCTTTTAAAATTTCAGGTGGTGAATGGGATACAGACCCTACAGCTTTTTTATTGTGGTCTGCAATAGCACAAGCAAGTTCAAAATTGCCTACTTTGGCATGCATATTTTCCCTAATACATTTTATGAGTAAAAATATATTGCATTATATACATCATGTATACATTAGAAGCTTGAATATGACAATGAATAATGCCTATTGAATGAATATATTTAATAGCACGTGCGACATCCAAAAGTATTTGAATCGAATACTTTATGTTTAAACTTTCATGTCCAAGAATTGATTTCAAGTTGCCACGTGAAGGACATTCAATCACCATATCACTAAACCAGATTTAAGTTGAATTAACTTTAGTAAACTTACATGGAATATTTTGAAACATGGCTAAACCCAAAGAATTGCAATATTGTAGGATGCACAAGACTTTCTCTCAATTTTAAAAATGGGACAATTAAATCGCCTTGTTCAATTGTCCTTCGTTTGATTGTTACTTGATATCCTGAATATAATCCTTTGTGAATTCGACTCCAACCATTGATACCCGGTATTCCATCACCTGTAATTATAAGTTCCGATGATGGAATTGTACAATAAGAAACCAATAAATTATACTTTGCTTCGTTTTCATCTACTTCATGTACTCTTTTGACACGCTTTGTGGTTGGGGCATTAGCAATGGCAATCATATTAAAATGTGATTGTTACAAAACACTTCTTGGGACATTTTACGTCCAGAAAATTTATTAAGTTGTCTTTCCTTCAGAATCATATTAGAAGTGATTTTTTATATCAACATTTGGATCATTGCTATGAAAATGGTTTGTTTTTCATCAATAATAACATAAAGTGCATGAAATAATGCCAACTTTCTATTGCGATTACTGCTATTCCATGATGGATTGTTTTTGATTATTAATTCATCAATATGGTAATGTGAAATCGAATTTGAAATGTTAAATGAATACCACTGCATTCTTCCTAATATCTTCATCGTCATCAAATAAAATGTCATTGATATTGACAACGCCCAATGTCGTTTGTTGTAATTCTGCTTTTTGCTCTAACGAGTCAAAAATAGAGTCGATCATATCTTCATTATTCTCCACTCTTGTCTTTTCTGAAATTTCCATGCTGTTAAATGTGTCGATTACTTTTTAGACAAGATCATTTGAAGTAGTTCTCGAGCCACGAGGACGTTTAGTTCGAGGTCGACCGGGAGTTGCTTTGTAATTAGGGTGTTATGCCATATATTGATCATTCACTTGGTCTCGTGTACGTCCCTACATAATAATAAAAATCAATTCAAGGTAATCAAGTATTTTTTCTGGCATCATGCGAGCAATTACAACCCATTGGTTTCCACGCAAACTAACTTCATATTTCAATTTCATTTTTAGTAAATGGACTATTCCATCAAAATGAGTCATATATGTGAGAATCCCAAACCGTTTGTCGATACTTGAATTTAAATAGTTTTCCCAATGAGTACGTACTTGAACGAACTAAACGATTATATTAGCTAAGTCCATGCAAATATAACTTACGTGCGTCCATTTAGTTTTTTGACAATAGCTTACCAATCAATTGCCGAAGCATCCGAATATGATTGCACCAGCTTAATTAACAACTTGTCTTCGTGTTCTTTCCACTTTCCTTTGACAAGACCAGGTGCCAATGTTTTATTCCATCGCTGATGGCATTGGGTATTTGTACGATTGTCGAAATGCGTGGCAATTTCCTAGACCAAACTATTAGATGTCAGCCGCTAGAGTTATCTTACAATCCAATTTTTATTGCCATACTTGTTAGCTTGCAATTTCAGCAATTCATCCTATGCATCGAATGGATATTTTTTTACTATAGTGCTGATACCTCTTCAGGGGTCCAGGCACGTGAGTTTCGTGTATTGTTCAAATTTTGAAGTGTCAAAAGTTTGGGACTCTCAGCTACTTAATAATTGAACTTTATAATTTAGACTGTAACATAGGATTCATCATGTCTACCACAACGCAATTGATATTTGATACTTGATGAATTATTATTCATTTATCCACTAATTATGTACTGACAAAATCATGGTGCAACGGAGATCAATTTTTTAAATGAATCTCACTGGGCCATCGCCGATATCTTCGCCATCATCATAAGGATCGTTGACATCTATCTCATGTAGCGTTTACGGCGGTATTTTTTTCTCATTTTCGTCTTCATTACCATTGTCATCTTCATTATCTTGAATTGTAAATGACAAAAGAACTCGAGTCAGAGTATCTCGATCTTTAGCATCAATATCATCAATATCATCACTTTGATCCACAATGCAGTCAACAACAATTCTTAATTGTGGATTTGTATCATAAATGTTATCAATCAGTTCTGTGCATTCTTCCATTATTTCGTCCTTTGTATCATCCGTTCTT
Source organism: Thraustotheca clavata (assembly GCA_002081575.1). Taxonomy (NCBI): domain Eukaryota; phylum Oomycota; class Saprolegniomycetes; order Saprolegniales; family Achlyaceae; genus Thraustotheca; species Thraustotheca clavata. The sequence continues at coordinate 7,135 of JNBS01000811.1, read as the reverse complement.
TGTTTTTTGGTTTACAATATTTCCAAACCAAAAAAAGCTCAAAATTACTTTTTCGATGTCGTTTGAAAAATCTCTCTCGTTGTCGTGTGATGAAATTTCACAAACTTTTGCCAAAGCTCCAGAGGCACGAGATCGTTTAGGCCGCCCAACTCCTGCTTTAAAATTAGGGTGTTATTTCTTGTATTCTTTTTTCACTTGAGTTGTTGTTCGACCCTATTGACAAAATTGTTACTTAACTAGAAAAGTTAAATTACGGGTAAAAGAAGGGCAATTTCGGCCCAATTGTTGCCTTGCTTCTCAAATTCCTTCTCCATCACTTCAATTTCATTTTAAGTTAAATGGTGTATATAACATGAATATAATAATTGCAAAAAACCCTCCACCCGTTGTTAATTTTTGGATTTAAATATTCTTCCCAACGAGCACGAATTTGCCGTATCCTATTATAAATTGGATTAGTATTCATAGTGTTATTTGAGAATTACTTGCGTCCTTTCAATTCTTTCCCAATTTCCTCCCAATTAATACAAGAGTTTTGCAAATGTAAAAGTACAAGATTTTTCAAATGATTATCTTCTTCACTGCATTGACCCTTGACGAGATTAGGTGCAAGTGAGTTTCCCAACGCTGGCGGCATTGGTTATTATCGCGATTTGGCAATTGCTCTGCAATTTTCTACTAAAACATTAATGTTTGATAGCCATCATTATGTTACTTTCCAACTCTTCTTGCTACTGGTGTCTTTCAATACAATTTTTGTAAGCATAACATCCTAAATATTCTCATGGGATGATAGTATTGGAACAGACTACAGCGTCTTCAGGGGTCCAGGTATTTCCTTGGGTGTCGTATAAGACATATCAATGTTTATTTGTAGATCGAATGATGCAAAATTTAATTTTTTGAACGTCAGTGTGATTGTGATGTGTATCATCACAATCACACTATAACCCTGTGTTATATTGGACAAGAATATTGCCTGAAGGGGAGATTAATTCAGGCAAATTAGAGTACCTTTTGGAATCAATTTACAAATTTTATCTTAGATCAGAGTAGAATATGTTAAACTTAACAATCGATGGCCAACTCCTGACAACTACATTCCACTCACCAGATAGTAAGGGCTTTTGCATAATGTCTGCTTTTGTGAATTCATACTATGGATACATCATTTCGTCAGCTTGAGTGCGCAAAAATATTGCTATGTTGGATAGAGCTTGCAACGCTGTCGGCAAATTAAAAAATGGTAATGAATTGGATTGCTTGTTTGTAGGTTTGGTTAAAATCAGCAAAATTGAAAATTGCCCAATTGACAATCGCCAAATCAGTCAAATTTACAAACATAATAGTATGTGAACAAAAGACAATATGTGTTGCAGAGGCAAGGTCTGATGAGACTATTCTCATCTCTCAAGTGTAAAAATCAGGAATGAAGATATTGATTTTGATGTATTCAATATTATAACACCAATTCCACACGATTCAATATCAAGATTCTGAACATGTCATTTATTCATTAAAAACAATTTAGTCTGGACACTACACTAAAAAAAAGCTTATTTCTTTGACCAGAACATCACTGGGCCAACGCCAATGTCTTCCTCGTCATCATCATTACCATCAGTAATATCGACAATGAGTTGCGTTGGTGGTGGCAATTTGTCGTCATCTGTGTTATTGTATTCATCAGCACTGCCGGCTTGACTTTCTTGCACGCTGTCATCTTCATTATCTGGATTGGAAAACGACAAAAGGATTCGTGTCAAAAATTCTTGATCATAAGGAGTAAAGGTCCCTCATAGCTCAAGATTTCATCAACAACATTTCGCATTTGCTCGTTGGAGTCATAAGTCTTGTTAATAAGTTTGTAAATATCAGTTCTCGACTTCTTGGTTTCTGTGACTTCCATGCTGCCAATGTTTTTGAGTACACTTTCGATATCAGATTCCCGCTTTGTTGTGGGTAGTTTTGTAGGTACCTCTTCACGGGTCCAGGTATTGACTTGAGAGTTGTTCGATGACATTACAATTGAGAAATGAAATCAAACCAAAGACCTTTTAGAGCTAGTATCATTTTATTCAACAAGAAGTATCAAGTTGAACTTGACAGTGATATTTTATTCATAGACAGATTTATCAAGTGGTTCTGATAATAATTGTTTGGAGCTGTATAAAGCTAATTTTTAATAAGTTGAAAAGTATCCACAATAGATTGATAACTTAAAATTTTCAGCAACGAAAATTTATACTACAGGTACACTGTAAAGAAGACACTTAATTAAACAGAGGCGCTACTTGTGAACTAAATAATTGGTTGAGTACTGTAAAGGCGCAATCGTCAATTATTTTCTATTGAAATCATATCATATAAAAGGCACCCCCATAAATGAACGAACGAGGGAGTAAAATGAATGTAAGATGCATGAGATATTTTTAATGAAATATTATATCTCTTTGATATGATATGATTGTATTAAAATCCTTGTACAAACTAGGGATCCCTACAATGAATAAGCAAGTTCGTATTTCTACCTTCTAAATCCAACTTTAAAAAGTTTTTGAATTGATCCATGAAACATTATATCTCAAGTATGTAAGATTTTATTGACCACATATTATCTTGAATCAATTGCTCATCTAAGAACCTCTGTGCAATGATTTTTCAGTACACAATATACTCTCATCGTATATATAAACGCAAGCAAAAAAATTGATCAACAACCCGGTAGAAAAAAATTCAAATTCGTGTTATAAAGGGGTTTAGCAAAACATTACAATACCATCACCAATATCTTCATCGTCATCCCCATCTAAATTGTTGATGTCGACTAATTTCATAGTTGGTGGGAGCGGTATCTTTTCTTCTAGGTATTCGTCGCCTTCCAAAGGAAAAGTATAGGAAATACAAACTTGGGAAAGCGGGACCAACTCCGAAGCATCAGAATGTTCAAAAAGGAAGCCAAGAGACTCGGTCATATCTTCGTTGGTGATATCAAAAATTTTGTCAATTACGTCAGCAAACTCCTCAACACTAGTGTTTGACTTTTTGGCTTCCTGAACATCAAGGGACGAAAAACTTGCAATTACTTGATTCAATACATGAGAATAATCTTCGGTGTCCTTGGGTATTCCACTGGTACAAATGCTTGCAATTTTTTCAGAGATACGACGTTTTTTACCAGGACGACCTTGATCACCTTTAAAGTCAGGAAACATTATACCATATTCCTTGCAAAGTTGCTCAGCGGTGCGTCCCTATACATTAAATTTTAAATTTCACAAGTGATAAAAATGTATTGATACCGGCATATCACGAGCAATCTCAGCCCATTGATTTCCCCGCTTTGCAACTTCACGTTCCAACATATCTCTTTCCTCAGTTGAAAGTGGTCTATATGACACATGAGCTCAAATTTTATCTCAATTCCTTTACATATTCTTCTTGATCTCAGGGTTTAAATGTCGTTCCCAACGAGCTCGGCATTGAGCATTACTAAATAATAAAATTATTCTTGAGTCATAGATAAGTCTTACTTTCGTCCAGGGAATTGTTTGGCAATTATTTTCCAGTCAACATTTTGGGTTTGCATCATCAGTGCCATCAATTTATCATCATCACTCTTGGGCCACTTTCCTTTCACGACATCAGGGGCAAGTGAGTTTTCCCAGCGTTGACGACATTGAACATTTGAGCGATGTGGAACATGTAGAGAGATTGACTATACCAGAGCATAAAGATCAATTAAAATGAAAATTGGAATACCTTCCAGTTTCTGTTAGCTTTATCACCTGCTGACATCACAGCATTTTTGAGAAGTTTATCCTTTATTAAACGTGAAAAAAGGTTTTAATACGATATCAAATACCTCTTCATGAGTCCATCGTCGTGAGGTATTTGATGCCATGAGCAAAAGTAAAAATGATGATTTTAAAGTAAAATAGGGCTACTTGATTATATTGAATTTTGATTGGGGAAGTTTGTTTTTGCAGCCAACTGCAACAAAAAAGTTGATTGATAAATTGATAATTCGGTGATGTGGATACACATTACTGTACTTGACAAATACAGCAAAAAGTATCAGTATCATAGATTGCACTTAATAAATTTGTTCGTTAACTAACTCAGAAAGTATATAGATTAGATATAAACACCCAAATTCATATTCTTATACAAAATGTAATATATACTTTTAAAATCACTGAGAACTATCCAAACTTGCTACTAGCGAAATGAAAGATCCATAAAACAATGCAGTTGATTAAAATCTCAATCTAGTTCTTATTCATTTTAAATATCACGATGATTTCACATAAGACGGATCGTCAAGAAATGCCTAGAAAAAATTCAGCATTATGAAATGAGTTCAGGAAAATGATTGTTTCAAATTACTCCACGCTTATTCAACCTTGTGTCAAATGCACGGGATTGTTAAACTTGAATTGCAATATTATATCTAAACAACCTAAAAAGGTAAACTAGATACTTCAAACTTGACAACAAGAAATAAATCTTTTAATTAAGATTTAAAATGACCAAAAGATTGACTTCATAACCACGCTAATTGTTAAATTGATTTATGTTCCAACTTTTTTGCGTGATGTGGCAATTTTCATTCCTTATCACGATCGGATTTGAGCCATCTCATGAATTGTTCTCCAATTCGTCGAGACAACGTGCTTAACCTTTTACAAAATTAGACCGTTCTTGGAAATACTTCTGTCAACCAGTCCAATTGATATATCAGACCTTCTCATCACCTTAATGATGGCAATACAAGGCGAGACTGACTTGGTGTTTCCACTGGGCTATTTAACATCAAATGAAATTTTTTATTTGCTACTGGCAATTCATCAGTAGCTAAAAGGCGTTTGCTTCCTGGTCGACCAATTCCTCCTGTGTATTCTGGGTGTAATTTCTTGAATAACCTTTTTACTTGCTCTGTTGTACGTCCCTATATTCAATGTAAAAAAACTTTTACTCTCTAAAATATATCTACCGGCATCAAACGAGCAATTTCAGTCCATTGGTTTCCCCTCAATTTGAATTTGCGTTGTAATACTTCAATTTCCTCTTGAGAAAATGGTCTACAGCATCAATGTTAACACAATGTAAATTGAAAAAGCATACTTGAGGTTAATGTTGGGGTCCAAATAGATTTCCCAGCGAGCACGTATCTTTTGTACACTAGATAAAACATAAGATTAAAAAGCATATAGAGCAAACATACCTTCGTCCTTTAAATTTTTTAGCAATGATTTCCCAATCAATCACAGAATTATAAGTATGCGCATTTACAAGTTTAAACAACTGTTCATCTTCTTCTACTTTCCACTTTCCTTTGACAACATGAGGAGCTAATGAGTTTTCCCATCGTTGTCGGCATTGGACATTTGAGCGATTTGGCAATTGTTTTGCGATTGTTTATCATAAGTAACAATTAGATTTAAGTTTACAATTATGACTTACAATCCAATTTAATTTGTCATGACTGTGATCCATCACAGCACTTTTCAACATAGCATCCTATTTTACCAATTCATCTTATGAAAAAAATATTGAAATTACCTCTTCCAAAGTCCAAGTGGACGATGTGCTTCTAGTTGGCGAGCTCTTTGATGACATGAAATAAAAAGTGAAAACTTTTTAATTTGTTATACCATGTCAGCTAGATTATTTGACTATTAAGCAAAATTGTCTCAATCGATGAAATTTGATTCCCATCAGATATTATCAAGTACGATTACCCAATATTTTAAGTAATATATAAATGATACAAAATACAACGTAATTTGTGATGGAAAAGGATAAATACTTGTATTTATTCTGTACTTTTTTAACGATTGTTAATTGTGCGCAAAAGTGACTCAAGCATATCCATGATTTGTATAAATGAAGGACGGTAGGATGGAATACTGTGCCAACATGCTTCGATAATTTGAATTAATTCAATCGGCCATTCTTCACATGCCAATATTGTTGGTCTATGGCCTTCAAATGCTATTCGACCTAGCAATTGACGTTTTTGATCTCGAGGAACTTCAGCATAGGGAATTTCACGATTAAGTACTTCCACTATTACTATAAAAATTAAGTCAGTTTATCAAGTAAGGATCACATTATAATGTACCCATAGCAAAGCTGTAAATATCAACTTTTTCGTTGTACATTTCACCTCGCATGATTTCAGGAGCCACCCAAACTGGTGTACCAACAACAGATACCATCAATTCAGTATCATATGCACAACTATTTTCCAAATTGGCGACTTTTGCTCGATAATCACAACTACATATCAATAAATACATAAAACCATATAAATCACTACCTGATATGAATATTGGCACCTTTTAAATCACGATGAACAATTTTTGGGCACTGTGAGTGTAAATACGCCATAGCACGAACAATGTCAAGTAAGATTCCAACACGAGTTGCCAATGAAAGCACTTGATCACTTGCCAACAAGCTGGCAAGATCCCCATTACGAAGTTTTTCCGTCACAACCAACCTACAGTCATTAGAGTACATAAATCAGCGTGTATATACATTTGATTGTCAGTATTCCATGAAGCACCAAAGAATTGAATCACATTTGGATGTCGAGTAGACAAGAGCATTTTCATCGTATAAACCAAACGATCAATTGTGTCTTGGTCAGCACCATTACGATCCATTTTTTTAATAAGTACTTGAGCTCCATTATATGTGCCATCATGAATTGAGTCCCATGGTGAGATTGCCACTGCATCTAAACGATCACCAACATGAAGTTGGTTCGCAGGAATTTCAGCTGCTTCCAAATGCACAGAATCTACCAAGAGTGCTAGTGGATCTGGAGATAGCAATGACTCTTTAATTGACTCCGTGGCTGGTTCAGTCGGTGGTACATTGGGTTTCTCGGGGATCACTGGCAGCGGTGCAGTCTTGATGCAATTGCCCATGGGAGGCAGGAAAAGTAAATGTCACGGGGATTGGTAGCAGTCATTTCTTGAACTTAAAGCGTAGCTCAAGCATTGTCTCTGCAACAAGCTTTTTACAAAGCTCAAGTGGTAGATTTTGAAGTTTGCCATAAGCAACATTCTCAATAAGGTTCCTCTTATAAATAATATTTTTCATAAAATATTGAATCTATTTA
>JNBS01000804.1:0-14201 GCA_002081575.1 Thraustotheca clavata | reverse complement strand
TCTAATTGTCTAATCAAAGTTTCTAAAAATATCGTTAGAGTATATATATTAATTCGTACTTGTAGTTCCCATTGTTTGAAAAGACTGGATTGGACTTGAACGCTAGTCGAGAAGTTGCTGGTCATTGGAAAATTGTTAAATGAGTTTAGATTGAGTGATATAAATGTTTGACTCGGTGTTTGACAGTCTTCAGAAGAGACACCTAGGCGATGATATTATCTGTCGTTTTTACCACACATATTACTAAATGTATGACCTTGGTGATCCGTTGGCACCAGTCTGTGTAAGACAGTGGAGCATATTGTGGACACACAAACGTTTAACAAGGCACAGAGTCACCAAATGAATTATTTTTGATTTGATAATACACCATAGTTTTATTCTTTATGCTAAAAAGGAAATCTATATGTTTGATTTTGTGATATCTATACAATATCATAACAATTAGAAAACTATAATAGAAATCTATAACATGTTTATCAAGAAGGATCAAGAAAGCTTTTAGTCAAAAATTGCAGCAACAGCTTAAGTTTTCACTATCACGTTCTTTGCGTTTAATTATCAAGGAAAGATGGACATGCTTAGTGCAAGCGGCTCCCTAGACGATGCATCTTTCTTTATCCGCGTGATATTTATCTGACTTTCAAACCCTTGAAACTCTTTTAGATGCCATAACAAAAAAATTGATCCATAAAGACATTAAGGCTCCGTTCGGTAAAATGCATACTTTCAAAGCACGTAACAAAATTTCAGATAACTTAAGTTGATGGTTTAAAGTTATGTGTTATTGTATGCTTTGAGCAGAATTGTGTTTGGCATAACAATCCTAAATAGAACCACTCCAAAGTTAAATTAGGAGTCCCAAGGACTCAAGGCAAAGACTGGAAAAATAGCATCAAGTAGGACATACTAGCGACACCTTTGACTTTTGAAATGACGCACATTAAGATCTTTATACAATCGAAGGATTCCTACAAAGGATATAGTAAGTTGAAGGCAGAGAATCCAATAAAGTCTGACATAGCTTCAGGATATTCTATGGAGAAAATAGGATGCTCCTAAGTATGAGAAAAAACACCTCAAAACACGTTTTTTCAAAGTATGTGTTTTTCACATACTTTACTAAAATTCCTACCGAACACGACGTATTCCATACCTTGGTATAAAGTCGATGGATTGACCCAAAGTACGTACTTTTCATGTGCTTTGGCCCAACCGAACGCAGCCTAAATAACTCTTTAAGCAGAAATCTTTATAAAGTTTATAAATGTTTGTGTACAATTGTACTCAATTGTGAACGTTAGTGTGCAGTCAGTGTATGCACATTAATGATGATAAAGCAGTGTGTTTGGCAGTGTGTAGGAGTGTAAAAGCTTAAGTTTTGGCAATTTTACTTTCCATGTCCCATGAAAAGTATCCATACCAACTCAACAACTAAAGTCCAAATAACATGATATCACATCAACTGAATGATTGAATAAATGCACCAATTACGGTACTACTATATATTCGCTCTACGAATTTACCCACAATTTCAAAGTATTGATCACTTTTCTCCAATAGACGACATCATATAGCTCGAAATAAATAGAATTTTTATGTGAAGTTGGTACTGAGAGCTTAGGTTAGATAAGAGTGAAATATATAATATTGGTTCTGGTGTAAAAGTGGCTTTTCGTGAATTTGAGAGTTTGGAGAAGTGGTGTTTTTAGGAATTTCATCTTTACATGTTTAAAGGGATGTTGAATTTGGTAAGAATTCGTGTGGAAGACTGCAGTTGGGTTGCAGAAGATTTTAAATAGTCGTTTAGTTAGCCCATTACTCTTAAAATGGCAGGAGAGAAATGTGATCGGAATATTCTTCAAGTTGAATATTGTTAGAGCAAATTTAGGTAATAACGTAATGATTTAATGATTTGTTGTTTATCAAGAGGGTTGAGTTGGAATAATGCTATTTGCTACCTTTTCGACTGACAATTATGACAGAAACTTCAACTAAACTTCTGTATGTATTGAAAGTTCTGATCAGAGAATGAGGGAAAGATGAAAATCACGATTTGGTGTGTGATATAATATAAGATAGGTAAGGACAAATAAGTTTATTAGTACTACGAAATGGAGTCTAAAATGTGACTGAATGGCGATCATCGTCTTCTCGCGTATCTGGAAGAAGATGCATATCTCCTCGTGAAGGAGCTTGATACTGATTAGCTGGTACTGAATATTGGTTTGTTGCCGCTGGATATTGATTAGTTGGAGCTGAGTATTGATTAGCTGGAGGAATTTGTTGTTTAGGAATGGCTTGCGGTACGTATTGCTGTTGTGGTTTAGCGGGTGCTGCAGCTCGGGGATCTTGATACCCAATTGTTGGTTGATAACCCATTTCAACATCATACGTATGGGTTTGTTTCATATCGTACGGGCTCAAATGCGTGTTTGAGACAGATTGCATCGAGTGTTTTCCACTACGATGTTGGCTTTGGTAGATATGATCTTCAATTTCATCATCATCTTCACCATCTCTTGATTTCTTCACAAGTAGAATGACAATCACACCAATAAGCAACATAGCTGCACCACCACCGACCAAATAAGGCCAGACACCAGTGCCAGAGGATTCATTTGAATTAGCAGCACGATTGTCCGCAGTGGTAGATGGCGTGCCTGACGATGAACCACTTGATTTACTTCCATTGGATTTTGAGCCCGAATTTGAGCTTACTGGTGTTGGAGAAGGTTTATACGTTGGTGATTTTGATGGTGTACTGCTTGGTGTTGTTGTCACCACAGCTGGAGACTTGGACACCGTACCAATAGGTGTCAAACTGGTTGTTACTGGTGCCACCGTTGGTCCTGTAGTTGATGAACCACTGCTGCCACTGCTACCACAATCTACCATGCCTGGAAATGGACAAGCACCAAGTCCATTGTACGCATAGCACGCTACACCACCAGCCACGTTCTGAAAACAAGGAGCTACACCACCAATAGCTTGGGTACTGGAAATTTTATTTGCACTGTTAAATTGAGCGCCTGCATAGCAATAACTCATTGAACAAATACTCGAAGCATTGGCGCTTATTGCTAAGCCTGCCAACACGTAAGCAACTAGTGCCTTCATGGACAAATTCGTCAATGGGCACAATCGGAATCAATGTGATAGAACTGATGGCGTGCCGTATCTCACTCAGTTTCGACCTTCGAAGTACGTTTTGCCTCCTCTTACAAACTTACAAATATAATCTATACAGCAATACAACTTAAACTACACAATAAAATCAACAATTATGTTGACTAGTGTTGTAGATTTAACTATGGGAACGATAAAGGCATTGGTTGATGACTTGAGAGATAGAATGAGTTTGTAGCATGTTCGTGACGAAGTTCGCAGCTATTGGGAAATTACTTGATACTGAATCGTTATGTTCCGCTTGACCATCTTGCACGACTTTGCACTTTTGACATGGGTAAAATACTGTATTGATTTGACATTGTGGTTTTGTAGAATGGTGCTCTTATGCGAACTGATTTCGTGTGTATAGAAATAAACCGAGAGTTCCAAGTTGCTTAATGAAAAATAAGTGTGTGTGCAATATCGTGATGGATAAAATGTATTGAAATTTATATTGATGCAACGGTAGCTTCCACAGATATTCAAACTCGTCACGTTTTGGAAATGCTACTAATTCGTCCTCTAGTCGTGGCTATAACAACGAGGTATTCTATAGAAAGAAGAGTGCATGGAACAAAGAAAGGATGTTGTAGGAGAATTTTTGATTCGAATTTGTATTTTCAATATTCATATTTTTCAATATTCATATTGAAAATTGTTTTTGTGCCAGCATATTGCTTGATAACTTATATGTTGACTCGATCATGAAATGATTATGACAGACATAATTTGATTTTGCTATTTGATTGCATACAAGCTTATACTGCATGAATATGCTTTTAAATGAGTCTCGTTGGCAGTGATTTCATGCATGTTTAACATGGCCATTTTATATGAAGCATTTTAATTCATTGGTTAGGGAGATAACAAACACATTAAACTACCTGTATTTTAATCTGCTAGTGTTAAAATCAACAAAATATCACCAACAATAACGAGCTCATATAATATCTATCCAATTTTATAAATTAGACATTCCTTTCTCTAGATGATATTGCAAAATTTATTCAAAAAGGTCTGTGCTTGTATTCAAAAATTAAATTGAATCCGCAATTGACTTGCCTCGATATTCGATCATCTTTGATTTTTTGTCAAAATTGACTCGATCGAATTGTTTAATCAAGCAGTGGTCAATAGCAATGTGACTGATGTTGAGCTAAAGGTCGATACCCTTAAGTGTAATTCTCAGTTGATTTTTAATGGTTTATGCTCAATATGGATCATTTTTGTTCTCTCTCTCGACTTCAGCATCTTTTCTTGCAATGGACGGGTTATAGAGAAAATGCATTGTTTAAGTTTCTTGCAATTGGATCCATTTAAAGCATTGACATCATTACATCTTCCAAGGATAAGGGGCTTGACACCCGAAATTATTATACTTTTGGGAACTTGGGGTCGCGGCAACCATAACACTCAAGTCTTGGATGGCACACTCTTTTGTTAATACTTTATAAAGTGCACCAAGAAATTTGTTGAAAAAATCGATGTACTTTATCTAGAGTGCTGTCAACAGCTTTCTTTGATATTACCATAACTTTGCGAATTGTCATTATACAAGAATAATATCAATGATGAAGCTGCCAATGTTCTTCTTCAATCCTTTCCCACTTAGAAAGACTATTGTTGGCTTTACAAAAATTGGCTGATATCACTGTTATTCACAATGCAAATGGTATTTTACATGGTTAGCATTAAGCGAGATCAGTGACGATGGTGCCATTGCATTGAGTCGTGTTTTGTATTTACTTGACAAAATTGATTTGAGTGGGAACATGATTGGTTTAAGAGGTGCTATTGCAATTAGCAAAGTCATGCCTGAGACCGTTTACATGGTAAAATGAATATGGAGGATAATCCATCGACAGCCGAAGGAATACTTGCCTCATCGCAAGGGTTGTTTATGGCATATTCTCGAAAGTCCTCAACCATCTTTTGCTCAAATTCATCTTGGACAATCATTCCATGCTTTTGTTGCTCTATATCTGCAGCTCTCGTTGCATTCCACGCTTTATATCGACTTAGGTCGTGACAATGGGTATATAGTAGGGTGTGGTTTTGCTTTGGCTTTGAGTTTATGTGGCTTTACTGGTGGTGATGGATATTTAAGCTTCCAGATATTTAATTCCGTTGCTTTTCCTTTGAAAGCATGCAATTGTAAATTGTGGCCAAGGTAATGAGCTGTGTGATTATTGGAATTTTTCGAATGCAAGTACTGAACAATATACACAGCAGTATTATCATAAAGATAAAGCATCTTTCCATCAGCAGGCTGTATCAAGTCTTACTGACTTGAATTGTCGTCAAGGATTGATTCGTTTGAGCTATGAGGATGACATAAATGCAGAGTTTAAACGATCGCTGGAAATCGCTGTGGAAAAATTGCCATCTCAATTATTGTGTCCTGATGTTGAAGAGATACTTTATTTGGCGGCAGAACATGCCAGTTTATCTTGTATGCATAAATAGTATTGATGAATATAAACTTTTGTCTTTCAACGTTTGGTCCAAATGCATCATAGATTGCAAAGAAACAATCATAAATAATTCACAATAGTTTTTACATGTTGAGTATGATGCCGTGTGTGGTTGTATTGCAAGTTGCCCAATTTCTTCCATCTCCAACAGATATGTCTCGGTATCTAATGCCACTACCAGCTAAAATATTGACCGAATCATTGTTAACTCTTCGTGAACTATTTGTCATGAGATCGTTCAACAAACTACTGTTTAAAGAAACTTTTACTTCTGGTAACTTAACTGCTAACATTAATTTGTGGCCAATTTTAACAATTCCATTCACTACCCTTGAGACCAACTCATTCAAAAATGTCTTTCTTTGTACTCGAAAATCCAGTTAAACCCACTTCTCAAATACCAAACACTCTGAGACTGGACACTACTATTGAATGCTCAAACTATTTCAATCATACCCAAATGTGACTAATATTCACCTAAAACATGAACAAAAAAGAAAATTTTATGAAAATGAATCAACATGGTTATCACCAAAATTTGACTGTTTGTCTACACTGTCCCGATTCCAGGACTTGCACATTGAATGGAGGGTATTTGGCGATGGGAAAGATATGGAAGGTTTAATTGTTAATCTTGCTTTACTCAAAGCATAGACGTCATTACACCTTGGTAAAACTAATTTTTGACCTGTTGTAGACATATAAATGCTTTGGGGGAGTGATTTGCCAAATGACGAATCTGCGATTTTTGTCTTTGCAAGAACTGCGTTTGGATACCTTAAGTTGCCGACAGCTTGCATTTGTGTCACCACAACTCATCGAATTGACATTATTTCAAAATGAATTGACTGGTGAAGTAGTTGATGATCTTGTGCAATCTTTATCTAATTGCAATCGATTGGAAAAACTTTGTGTAGACGGAATTTGACTGATATAACAAGCTATTGGTATCGCAAATGCTTTGTTAAATGGCTGTGATATTCGTGAACTCAAGTTGTCAAACAATAAAATCGGTGATAATGGGATGGTAGCATTAAGCCGTGCTATACATTAACTTGATTTAATTGACTCAAGCGGAAAAAACATCTGCTATTGCTGTTTCCGAAGTTATTTCGCAAATTAGTCACATGAAAGAATTGATATTGAATTATAATCCATTAACCGACGACGGAATTCTTACATTGGTCAGAAATCTTCATCAATCAAAATATCGACAAGGGCGCGTTTTTCTAAGTCGTTCATTTGACATGCCAACAGAATTTGCTGTAAGGAAATTACCCTGTAAATCCTCTTGGACATCTGATACGCTTTGCTAACACTTAATTATATATATTTGCTCAGTAATTTTTACCATGTCAGATGTGGATACAAGCTATAAAGCTATGAAAATTTTAAGTAATTGGTAGGTATTGTAATCTAATTTCACAAAAACAATGCAAATTTATCCCCTATGTTTGGCCATATTTTCCTCATGCATTACTTTGAACGCAACAATTTAATCCAACAGGTCAAAGACATTCATTATTGACTCATTATTCAAAAGAGTTTAATCATCATCGTTGCAATCACCGCCGCCATTTTGGTCGATGTTGCGCTGAAGATCAACCACACCATCTTCCGTCAGCTTAAATGAATCGAGGATGATTAAGTCTTTGTTATCAATCGTGTAGACGCTCAAGTCATCCTCCGTAGCAACAAGTGTAGTAGTAGCAAATGACTTACTTGTTGCAGCAACAGACCAACTTGGAATCATATCCAAACGATCGCAAATATTGCCATGACCACCAGCCCCTGTGGTGATGTAAACGATGCCTTTCTTGTTGTCCACTTTGTTTTTGACAATTGGGGCAGTTCTTTCATAGGCATGGACATGTCCAGCAATGACCATGTTTACACCATACTTGAGGAACACATCTTCAAACTTTGCTTGGTTGGCGCAATGGGGTTGCTTAGCCACAGCAGCATCAGACGAATTGTCATAAATCCCTTTCCAACATCTTTCTGGGTCAGAAATTTCAAAGCGAGTGGTATCGCATTGGCACTGGTGCTTATTCCATGTATTGTAATATGGATTATGTTTCAACACCAAAACCCAAGGAGTCTTTTTACGCTTGACGGAACTCAAGTCATCCTTAAGCCATTTTAATTGCAAATTGCGCTCGTCAAGCCACTCTTGCGATCCAATAAAGCTCTTGTCTTCACCACGGGTGCCAGCATAATCATCCAAAAAGACGCAATGCACTAGTCCAATGTCCACAGAAAAGTAGGTGCGAAGGGCTTTCTTTTGAGCTGCGGTAATCGGGTTGTTGGAGCGATGAATATAGCCAATGTAATTCTCAGCAAAGTACTTGTTCTTGTCCTTTGGCTTCGTTGCTCCACCGCCTTTGATAGTTTCGTGGTTGCCATTGATTCCCAAGGTTGGCACAGTTGAAAAAATATCTTGTCCTTGATTGTACCATGCATCCCATTGCTCATGTTGGCCATTAGCATAGGCGTAATCGCCAAGAACAAACAATGCTTGAGCAGCAGTGCCATTCATACCAGCAGCCATACTTTTCAAGGTGTCCATAATATGCTCTGATCCAATATCCCCAACGATACCAAACACAGTTGGAACATCATCAGAGCCACGAGATGGTGGCGTGACAAACTTTGATTTGAAAAGAGAGTCACCACGCTCTTCTTTGCCTTCGGTAATTTCATACGAGTAAGTGGTGGTGGATTTTAGGTCACAAAGTAATGCCGTGTGGAAAAATGGAGAGGTGTAGTTATAAGGTGTTGATGTCACAGAGTAGGATTCAACTGTGGTTGTAGCTGACTTGGATGAATGACCTTTAGCTGAGTACGATACAGTCATTGGTTTGTCAGAAGCACTGGCAAACTCAACAGAAATACCATCATCACAGTCAATCTCACTAGTGGCAGCACCAAGGTGGACTTGTTCAACCAAGGAAGCACCAGACACAAAACCAGCGGAAGCAATCAATGAAGCAATTTTGAACATCGCAGCAAATTCAAAAGTGATGCTGTGAGTTTAGTTTGAGTGAAGGATGCTTAGCCATAAATGAGAAGCTAAGTTTCTCGATCGTACAAACTGCTGGCGTCGTTTAATCCATGTTAATACAACATACCACAGATTTCTGATAATTTTTAAATTATACTATATTTCTTGCTTCGTTTAGATCTATTAATTTGGACTTCGGCCCAAATCAATTTCCCCTATAATCTCTTGTACATTCGACGCAATGTAATCGCAAAGACTAAAAATTTCATATTGCATGGGGCAATTTAGTTGCTAACCAGTACGCATAACATCCTACTGTGTCCTTCAGATGTTTGAATCAATATTCTATTAGATTCAAAACTAATACTTTAACAATATTTTGGAACATATCATGCGATAAGTCACCCAGCAAAGCGCAGTCACACGTTATGTGTAGAATCGAATAAAGAACACTTAATGCAAAGGAATTGTTATCGATTACATCGGCATTATCAATGATAAGGGGGCGAAAAAATTTCTAGATGTATACAAGTTTGTATAGAGAGATTTGATAGTTTATTAACCACAGTCATGATAATTAACTTGAAGAGTAATCGGGTAAATTGTGACTTAGTTTAGTACCACATAATCTATTGTACCTGTAATATTCAAGATTCGGTCAAACAACATCCTATTGCTCTGTGGATGTTTTATTGCTGTATATTGTGATTATTTTGGATAGAATGATCAGTAATTCAAACTACTATGTATGCATGTTTTAAGAGTTTGTTAAAATATCGCAATAAAATGTGTTGATCGCGATAGATCTGGATTTCCAATTTCCATGGCTTATTAGTTGCCAGTTGATTTAAAATTGTACAAATACAACTTGCATGGATTAATTATGTTGAAAAATCATTTAGTCTAAGATTCTTTGAGATTCAAAGCGATACCACGATATTACTAATAAGAGTTCAAGCAATGGACTACAGTATCTAAACAATAACAACTAAAAGAATACTGTACTTGGTGCAAATTAGTTTACAGTATGCCGTTTACCTCGGCATCATCAATGCCAAAATGAGATTTCAATGTGAACTCTTATAGTAGAAATATTGCTGTTATTTATCTTCAAGACTGCTTTGAATTGATTGTACTAGCTTCGTAGACTATTAACGCAATGGTGCATCATCATCATTCATTCAAAGAGTAATCGATCGAATTGAAAGCTTGCTGCGTACCACACAAAATTAAGTACTTAGCCTCAAGATTCAAATTCACTAGAATCTACTTCACTTTGGGTGTTTGTTAAACATCTCTCTCTGATTATACAAGGCCAATTAAATATTGATGCTAAAGTGGCAAGCTCAATAAAATATGCCTTAGGTTAGTCATTCATTCGTCATTCATAGATGAAATATGCTCTTGGTAATTGCGATGCCATTTACAATTTAGTTTCAGTACTCCGTCGTAAATGACATATTTCAAAATCTATC
Source organism: Thraustotheca clavata (assembly GCA_002081575.1). NCBI lineage: Eukaryota > Oomycota > Saprolegniomycetes > Saprolegniales > Achlyaceae > Thraustotheca > Thraustotheca clavata. The sequence continues at coordinate 4,077 of JNBS01000804.1, read as the reverse complement.
TTAAATTAGATGGTGCTTTGATGAATACAGTTAAATCTGCAATGAATTTGCTGCATAATTATCAGTCTATACTTTTGTTAAACCCTTACCATCTATTGGAATTATAATGAGAACAGCATCAAAGTATTGCAAGATGAATGTATCCATTAAAGTTTATGTGCAGCGCCAACTGCAGCTTTAACTGAATCAAACCCATCACGCTTTAGACATGCTGCTAATTCTTCCTTAATGCGCGGCTACAGTATTCATTAACCACATATAATGCAAAATATAATTACCACAGCCATCGGACCATCATACACCAAGCAAGAATACATTTGAACAAGTGTAGCACCAGCTCGGATTTTTTCGTAGGCATCTTCACCAGTGGCAACTCCACCAACACCAATCAACGGAATTTGTCCTTTGGTTAACTTGTACATGGAATGCAACACTTTAGTGGAAATTTCTTTGACAGGGGCGCCACTCAAACCACCAGTCTCTCCCTTGTGTGAGCTAAATCAAAAAATCAAGTATCATATCGATATCATATTCAAACCTTTGGAGTGAGTCAGGTCGAGTAATAGTTGTGTTGGAAACAATAAGTCCATCAATCTTTAACGACAAAGCGACATCAGCAATATCTTTTTGATCTTCAGCCGTGAGATCTGGAGCAATTTTGACTAGCAATGGAAGTCGTTTCCAAAGTTTATTGCGTGCTTCCAACACTGCTGATACTAATGTTTCAAGTTCTTGTTTTCCCTAGTCAATGTAAACATACTTATCTTCTTGAAATATACCTGAAGTGCACGCAATCCTGGTGTATTAGGAGATGAAATGTTAATAACCAAATAATCACCAAAAGGTCCAAGTTTTTCAACACCAGATACATAATCATCCTACAATAATGTCAACCAATATATATTAGATACTAAACTCTTACAATTGTACTCGGTGAAGTTTTGTTTTTACCAAGATTAATTCCAAGTGGTCCAGAGCGAATATTTTTTCTTTGTTGTCTTTCTACAGTCCAATATGCATATTTTGTCAAATGTCTTTGTACAGCATCTGCTCCAATGCTATTAAATCCATATCGATTAATCACACCACGGTCTTCAGTAAGGCGAAACACACGTGGTTTAGGATTGCCACTCTAATCATAATTAACTTGTCAAATAAATAAAAAAATTACTTGTGGTAATGGAGTGACAGATCCAATTTCAACAAAACCAAATCCCATATCCAAGAGACCTATTTACCATAATTTATAACAAATATTGCATTTAGTTTATACCTTGCATAGCTTCAGCATGTTTATCAAATCCAGCAGCAATGCCAAGTGGATTCTCAAATGTCATATTAAATACAGACACTTTTAAAATTGGATCATCATAGCATTTATCCTATCAACTAAAAATCTTTTACTATTAAAACAATACACCATACCTTTGGAATCAAATCATATTTAGCTGCTTTGACAGCTAAAATATGAGCAGTCTCTGGATCAAATAATCGGACAAATGGCATAAGCGTAGGATCACAAAATTTCTTAAGTAATGGCTGGCGAAAATAGTAGAGAGCTGCTGCTCCAACTCCAAAGAGTAGTGGACCCATTGGAGATGAAGATCCCGAAGGAATTGAACTCATTTGTCGAAAGTTTTTGGTAGCACGAGGTGAGTAGCGACGGAAACAAAGCATTTTTACAATTGGATCCACACATGTGAGACAATTGAAGAATCGGTGGTCCTACATCTTTGCTTGATTGATTGATTTTGTAGCTTTATTTTCTGTGTTTATAATGATAATAGAGAGATTTCAAAATAAAGCTTTCATTTCTTTAAACAAATTAATTACTTGTGCTTTAGAAGGTAAAAATGAGAAAGAAGCAATTGGGTGCTTTGCTTGGTTCATTTTGGACTGCGTCCGTGACTCTTTTGCGTAAGAAAGGGGCTGGGCACAAAGCTTTTAGGTGATTTTGTTGGAATTCATTGACAAGTTAATGTGTCTACGAAAGAAATCACACAAAATTTTACGACTAAATGGTGGTAAATTACCTAGTTTAAGACAGTATATTTCACTAAAGAGATATGTTGTGTGTATTGAGTTATATACTCGTTGATAATTACTTGATACATACAAGATTATACTTGCAAAGATAAATCTTGTTATCCATTAAAATATAATGTCAACGCAAGCTTTTTTTCACATAGACAGTACTTTGCACATAAACAGAACTTCAAATACACATATAGTATTTTCTACATGTTATGTATATCGGCATTAGTTTAGAAATTAATGGAATATACATTTATTAGGAATGACGAAAATTTTACATGAGCTTGAACCAAACATAGCGAATTTAAGTTTGTAGGAATTCTTTAATTGGGATAAAGACTTCTAAATCATTTGATTCATTTAAAAAGTCCTCAATATTTCCTTGAAGAAATTGGACAATCTTATTGTAATTTGAAAAAATCATAAACTTAGCCAAATTAGGCGTAAAAAATTAGTTGAAAACTATTTACATGACGACCTATTAAGCGATTATATAGCTTATTTAGGTTTATCTAGTAGATATAATGATTTCAATTTCATTTCATAGAAAATCATCAACTAATTAATCCGATTATATTTAGATATGAAAAAGTATACGAATGTTATTACATGTTGTTTTTTACGACTCTATTTCTGTTGAGACACATAAATGCTTTTTGAACCGAATTATATTTTAGGTAAAAGATGTCGACAACTCGACCAGCATCTGCACCATTAAATAAGAGCAGTGGGGCTTGTAAAATTATTACTTTGTTAATAAGAATTTATCGTAGGTGTACGAGTTGTAAAAAGATCGGCTCAAATACCTTCTACTCGAGCACATTCACCAGCAAAACAAGCATATCAGAATGAGCTTTATTTAAAATTTATTCATGAAGTATTGCATAATTTGTGATTAAGCTCACTGCTCTTTACTTGTAGAAACAAAATAAAACTCTCACAAATATTGATTCACGAATTCTTGAGATTAAACGACACAAAAAAGACTTTATTGATACGATATATGAATCCCAACAATTATCATTATTCGATCCTGACACTACTGAGCTGATTACATCTATAAAGCAACCAGAGAAATCTCAACCAGATACACTTACTCCAATGTACAAACTACAGTGCTTTCTTAAATAACATTTACTTACAGTTTAAAGAAACCACGCCCAAAGACTTCTGTACCAATAATGCGTCTAAAGCTTGAAAATAATGGGATTTCATCATCTATGGTAAAGCATCCAACAAGACTGATAGTTCAAAGAATTGATTGTGCTATATCTCTACATCTTCGGAAAGAAGTTGAGGGGAGCCCAAATCAAGAAAATTTGATTGATGCTTTTCATGACAAGATATTGCTCAACACTGAATCCTCTCATACTTTTTTTCATAATTTAGTCGAAGAGCTTGCTTGTCATTTAGATGGACAGCAGTCAACTCTCGGGGTAAAATTTCTTTGATAATATTAAACGATAAATCACTTTTAGGTTGGGCGTCTATTTCGACGCTTATGGGAAGTCTATGTCAATGGTTTATATGTTCATGTAAATCGTGCCAAACATTTGGGATTACAATACTCTGAAAATTGCGAGAACACACCTTTATCGTACATGAAATTGTCCAGAGTTTACAAAGTTTGATTTAACATATTAGATCCCCTCACAGAAATTTTACAAATTCAAAGCTGAATCAAATGGCTTCATTTAAAATACCATCAGAGCAACTTTCGAGCTCCCAACCAGAGATAACTCAAGCAGAACTTTACTCACTGCCAAATTGCCGAAGATCTGTTTGTTTGGTTCTTGGTGATACAAATAACATTGATGAAATCAAAAGCATGCTGAGTGCAAAAGTAATTTTCCTTATATATGATATTTAATATGCTCTTAGATGAAAGCTTTGCGATTAGAGCTAGTTTCAATGCAGGTAACAAATTGAATGATGCCCAGATTAAATGATTGTAGCGATTACGTGAATCAATTTTTACATCAGTGATGAATGGAGAGGCCTCAAGAAGAAAAGACCGTGAAAGAAGATTACGATTAAATTTGA
>JNBS01000801.1:423-14354 GCA_002081575.1 Thraustotheca clavata | reverse complement strand
GGGCAAAACTGGCATAAATAGCAAGTTTACTACTCCATGATACAGATATACGATTCCTTGAGCGATGACTCAATGATCACTTCGTACAAAATATCAACATTTTGCCATAAACAAGAATCAAGTTAATAGAATGAGTCTTTTGTCATAAACACGAGAATCCACTATTTAGAACCAAAGTACATAGATAGCCATATACAAACATGTTGTCAATATCCTTTCTTGCTTAACAATATAATTTTAAACTCAAATATAACATTAAATAAATTAACTTATAAACACTAGACAACAGACACTTCATTCGTGTGAGATGCAAACGTAGGCAAATATTAAATCGAAAGCACTTGATATTGTTGGATATATGTGCTCACTTGATCTTTAGCTTGTGTTGGTAAAAGCTCATACCCTTCGACTTGAGGAAGGAGGTCTGGTGTTTCACAACAGGTTAAATGATGCCAGTCCAAAGCAATATAACCATTTAGATGATGAAAGATCACTCCAATTCGAACTTGTCCACGGGAAATATGTCGCTTACACGCTTGGCACATGGATTTATCATTCATAGCAGTACCAATAATTGGAAGGGTGCTTCGAGTCCAGGGATTGCTTGCCGACATGGTAAATCACAAACTAATCCTCTTCTTGAAAATTCATAATCGGATACTACGTGAACACTCTCAAGTATCACGTCCACAGTTCAATTTTTCTCATACAATAGCATTGCTGATGCAGGCGACTTTCCTATTAACAAACAAGTGTAAACAATTTCTCGAGATGAATTAAGTCAATTTTTCATAATTTTTAAAGTTTTTTCAAATACTCTGGTATCAACCAAAGCTTATTGTTATCTTTTTACAAGTATAAAGATTAATGTCAGTACTTGTGGCAATTGACGTCAAGGATTTGGGAATAGCAACAAAAACAAGTAAAATATAACAAAGGATCCGAGCTCCAGGACGTCTACACGAGCCACATCGTCCAACTGCCCTTGTATCCATCCTTAGCTTCTTTCTCGTAGATTAAACGTTGTCATCATCTTCATATACGATTTCTTCATCATATTTGTCTTCGAGAAGACGTCCCCAGCACGTCGTGCGACAATGTTTTTCACTTTTTTACAACTTACTGGTTAGAGGTACTTTATTATTCAAAGACACGTTGATATTCATTTACATATTGCAACGTTATGAACTTTTATGCTCGCCATGGACATTTCCATAATGCCATGTTCCGTCCATGGTTCCGTCCTTGAGAGTACTACGTTTATAAACTATCCATTACAGTATCAATCTATATCTTCCAATCAAAACACTCTTATACTTATACAATGCCTCCTTTTGTCCAATAACTATTCAGTATTGCAATCTTTAGCTTCAATAATCCATTTTTAGTCCGCATAATTCCTCTTTTTGTCATTTCTAATGCTATCAAATATACAAAACCTTTATTTACCTTCTCACTTATTGTCAGCAACACACTTTTTAACTAAGATTACTCTTGATTAAAGTATAAGTATATATTAATCAAGTAAAAAAGTACCATCTTTGTATACAATTTCTTCATTATCATTTATGTAAATGCTGCGTCAACGATGGATCGTCCAAGCCGCTTGTGGAGCTGCTGCGTTCTCTGCTAGCGTTGCTGTGTTTAATCTACTGCTGGAAACACACTATGAAGAAGATGTACAGACAGAGAGCCCTGCTTTACAGCGTTCTTTTGTTCTTGTGGGACCTACTGTGAGTGTAGAAGCTGTAGAACAAGCTTTGGAAACTTTGGCCCATGGCCCTGAACCCTCGTCTCTTTCGCTTCTTCAAAAGGAAAGAATCAACTTGTTTTGGGAAGAACTTGGTCCTGTAGATACGTTTGCATTGCAAGAAATTACGCTGCATGCTCAAGCGTATGCTCAGAGATATCCACAGGAATTTCCTCTTGCTACAATTCTTAAAGCCCTTTCGATTGCTGGTTCACACCGTACAATTGATTCCACAGCTACTATAAGAAGAAGATCAACACTTAGTGTTGTTGGCAATAAGCTATTTGATTTAGCTGCAGATACAAAAGGTGGAATGCAAAATGCGATGCATAGAGCTGTACGAAAATACCTTGAAAGAGCTTTGGATATCTTTGCAGAGCGTTTAAAAGACTCTGTCAAAGATAAAGATATGCCGATGTATCTCCAGGTATTTTGAGCTTTATTAATATGTTTATTCTTTATTGATATAGACAAATATTGACGTGGCTGTTGATCAGTTCTTACCTGATGTAAAAGTTGAACTCTTTCGTAAAACAAAAGATTTATTTGTAGCTGCTACGTCTAAACCACCTCTACAGCGAAAATACTCCCAGCCTGAAGTTGATATTAAGGTAGTTTACGTTTACATACCTATTATTAAAATGTGATAGACGACATGGCAATGGATTGAATCGTATTGGAATCGAGGAAGAGCTTGTATTCTTTACAATTTATTTCCATACGATCAATCGATCTGGAAATGCTTAAAAAATCCTTGGTGGTGGAGCTTTACAACTATCGGGATGCTTCCATACATCGGTCAAGCGTGGTGGTGTTATCTTTTTATTCTGAAAGACAAACGTGATGAACATCAATTGTGTCAATTCATCATTGGTTTTAAAACAAGTCAATTTTTAACTTTAGGCTTTGGTTCGACATTGCTTGGAATTGCCAAGTACCTAAATTGTACTTTGTATGGCTCCATGGGCTTGTGTGATATATGTAATTACTCTATAAATGCTATCTGCTAATAATTAGTATAGATGGACCTATGCTGTCTCCGTGGAATACTCTTTTCTTCCTATGGCAAATAGCTCTGGTTTGGGTTGCTTTTTTCTACTTACCATACACTGAACGACCAACTACTGCTTCAGTTGTATCACCTAAAGCTAATAAAAAGGCGTACCAAGATATGTTTGGCAATGTGTTGCATATGGATCGAGGTGGATATTTAATGAAGCTTTGTGGGTATGAAACAATATCCTTTTGTATAATCGTGGCATTGGCATTGGCAGCTCATTTATGCCTTGAAATGACTTGGCAACGTCAAACTATTATGTTTTGGATTCGAACTCTCTATGGTTTATTGTCATTTCCATATTTGCCATTTAAAATTCCTCTGGTTGAAAATATTTTGTTGCACACATGTCGAATGGGGTATGATGAACGAGGTCGTACTGTGCGAATGATGAAAATCCCAAGTACTACAACAACATCCCCACCGATTACAAGTTGAGTATTTATGTATTAAACGCAATTTCTATGTCATTCAAATATGATGAATTCTTTATGCATTGTTTTCCAAAATCACATCAACTTTGTCGGAAGCTGGTGTATTGCGTAGAATAGCATGTGCAAGTCCCAAAACACCACTAAAGATTTCTCATTTCAACAATTTCTTTTGCACTTACGTGATACTTGTGGCGAGAAGAAAAGATTGTAGAAGCAAAAACACAAATACAAGTACAGTACCTACAATAAAGTTAGATGGAAAATATTTTCAGTAGTACCTGCTACAAGTGCATAAATTGCATACATAATTTTGACATTTGGACCGAGAAGTACTTGAATTTGTTTTCTTTGGACTAATACTGTAATCCACGATACAACTAATACCATACAACATAGCATAGCAAATGGATGAAATATCCTAACAATCATCAAGATTGCATTAAACCATCACTTACAGCACACAAAAGAGTACCAGCCCAAATAAAAGTAGATAATTTACAAAGTAAAAATCCAAATTTCTTTCCACTCTTTGTTTAATCAATAGTTTAGGCAATAGAGTAAATGGATGCATTTCACCAATTCCCATAAAACTAGAGCAAAATTAATCTCAATAATTATACAAATTTTACCTAAAGAGGCTTCGAATAGCATGGATGTTTATCTTTTGATTTAAATTACTAACAATTTGATCAAGAAAACTATGGAGTTTGACTTCTTCAGCATCAAGAGAATCGGTAGCCACTGGTCGTTCCATTAACGTTGTAATGAATATATACTCAACCTTTTTGTTCGTTTTGCTTGATAATATTCCGAAGCTATCATATCAACGGATGACTGTTTGCATGTCAAATGATAGGGAATCTAGAAGTCTTAATTAAAAGCATTGGTGGATGAGCAAATATTAAAAAATCAGAAGACGACATTTTTCGACATAAAATAACATGCTTAAGACTAATCGCATTTTTAAATTTACTTTGGCTCGAACAATGTCGACTTCTTGCAAACGTATTGCTATGTACATGGATGGTACTTGGAATACCCCTCAATCAGATACCAATGTCCATCGTTTATATGAAAAAACAGTAACAAGTAAAGAGCAATTACCAATTTACTTTCAAGGTGTGGGTACTTCTTGGGGTGATTACTTTACTGGTGGCTTATTTGCCAGAGGCATGACTGATATCATTCGAGATGTTTATGATCGCCTTGTCCAAGAATACAATAAAGATGATCATATTTTCCTATTTGGGTTTAGCCGTGGCGCTTTTGAAGTTCGTGCTCTATTGGGTTTTCTTGACACTTGTGGTTTACGCACAAGTGGTAGCCCGGTGACGGCTAAACAATTGTGGGACCAATATGAAGCGGTTAACAAAAACCCTGAAAAAACACGTACTCTTGATAGACTACTAGCATTATCTGATGCTGAAAAAGATAAGCTTAAGGGAATTGAAAAACTTATGGTTGATCATTGTCAACCTATTAAAGTGCACTTTGTCGGTGTTTTTGATGTGGTTGCTGCTGATCCTCAAAGTGACCAACATCGATATGGGCAAAACCCAACCAAGTTTGGACGAATTGCCCATGCTATGTCAATTGATGAGCATCGTGGAGCATTCCAAGTCATGTATTGTGAAGAACCACCACAACAATTTATACGTGATATTCCAATTGGCTCTATTAGCCAGCTACCTCGTGAACCTATTGCTAATTCAAAACCTGATGATGAACAAAAAGCTGACAAACAAGCTGTACATTTTGTAGAACAACGTTGGTTTCCTGGTGTCCATAGTAACATTGGTGGTGGATTCTCGGAAACTGATGTGCTATCAAAAATTCCATTACGATGGATGCAGCAGTGTGCTATTAAAGAAGGACTACAATTCTTTGAAGAATTTAAACTTGATGGCAATGAACATGTACTAAACAAGAATCAAATGGATATTGATTGGAAACAATGGGTTATGAAGCTTGGCCATAATCATTACCGACCAATGAACACTGATACATCAGTGAATGAAACAATTGACAAATCTGTATTTGAACGCTACCAAAACAAAGACATGAATTATAAACCTGAAAATTTGAAAAAATGGGCTGCTTCACTCAATATCAATCTTGACACGTTTACTCCTGCAGATGTTTGGGCTGAAACTGGACATCCGGTGTTGCATATATGTGATGATGATGCTATTGAAGACTTGGATGCTGATGATTAATGCATAAGCAGAGCCAATGCATACATTGAAATGTTAAATTCATAATAAAATGCTTCATTTTTCCTTCAACATCATCGTTCGAAGTACTTGAGAGGTTAATTTAGCAACACAAGAGGCATATGTTCCACATGTTGAAGTGGACTTGACTTTCGGATATTTAGAGCGGTTTTTAGTGCACCGTTAATTAACACGTTTCATTATCATTTCGATGCTATAATTTTACAAGAATTATATACTTTTTAGCATTGAGAATACTTTAAAGATCCTAGTTTGAAGTGTTGATATTGTTTCAGTATTTAGAGTTGCAGAATGAAATAGATATCGTTTTCATCGATTTTGATTACAATATATAAACTATCTAGGTTCTCGCCATCAATTCAATCGAAAGATAAATTCTATTAAGGTTTAATTATAACTAAAATTGACTATCAAAGCTGACGTTCGGTCTGTAGTTCATCGCTTATACAAACTAGCCGACAAGTTTGACTATCAAATTATCAAGTATTTTGTTGGTGTTGGTTTGAAGCCTGGAGAAGTAATGACAGGTGCGTTTGCTAATGGTGTGATGGATATCATTCGGGATGCATACAAATTTCTTGTCAACAATTACAATCCTGGTGACAAATCTCTGGGTAATTCTGAGATTTTGCTAAAATACTTATTAGGTTTAGCCGTGGTGCCTTTGAAGTTTTGATGGGATTTCTTCATACTTGTGGTTTAAGAGATGACATTAGCTCAGTATCAATCAAAGACTTATGGCATCATTATGAAGGAACACACAAAAAGGATAGTAAAAATCAAACATTTAATCAACTTTTAGCTTGACAACAAAAGAGAAAGAACAACTTAAAGGAACTGAAAAGTTTATGGTGCAATACTGTCAACCAATTCATATTGAATCTGCTGGTATTTTTTACGTCGTTGCGATCCCAGAGTTGATTACCATAAATATGGACGAGACCCAAGAAAAATTGGTCTTATTGCTCATGCCATGGCAATTGATGAACATCACAGTACTTTTCCAGTCATGGTATTTGAAGAACCTCCATCTTCTCAAGCTGTAGGAGAAGGCATTATTTCATGGGGAGACGAAGTTTGATGATGAAGAAAATGTCAAAAAAGCTGTTCATTTGATCGAAACAGCGGTGGTTTATTGGTGTCCACAGCCATGTTGGTGGTTGCATGGCGGAGTCAGATATGTTGTCAAAAATTACTCCTCATTGGATTCAGCAACGTGCAGCTAAATCAGGCTTGGAATGTAAGCGGTTCATTCACTTGGATGGAACAGAACATTTACCAAACAGAAATCAAGCAGATTTCGATCTTGGAACGTGGTTGCTACATTTTTTGGGTTTTCAATATCGTGACTCTGATTTTTCTGTCAATGAGACCATTGACAAACTGTTTTTGAACGGTACAATGATAAGAAAATGAGATATAGACCATGGAATTTGGAGAAGTGGGTGAAAGAGAATAATCTAAAACTTGATGAACACAAACCAGCTACACGATGGGCTGTCTCTGGTAAAATTGTCAAGCACAAATGCAAGGAAGTGACGCAAACCAGAAAACATCAGTAGAATTGCTTTTGAAGTTACAGAAAGTACTTTGTAAAAGCAATTGCCTTTCCAATCATTCATATAGTTCAAATTAAATGCATATGAATTAACATGGTTTCTATCTTCGTAAATGGATGTTTGTTGAACATATAGATTTTTAACAAGTAGTATGTTAGCAAATTATGAGTAAGTATTCATTAGACCTTGACATTTAGATTTGAATGTGAAAAACATAGTGAACGAATCACTAAGCACAGCTCTAGGCGAAAAGTTGAAGTATTGACAATCTAATGCCTATTTTATCCCTTAACATGGTCGGAGGTTGTGATGGATGTGTTTGACAATATTTTCATATCGAATAATGTTGTGTCTGGTTGTTTGAAGGAGATTATTTTACCAACAAGCTAATTAGTACTTGTATTTACTAATTATTCTATCCGTTGACGAATATTTGTGTTTTTCGATTGAATATAGTATGCCCGACAAATTTATTCCGTTAAAAGGAGCTCATGCATTCAATGGCCTTTACTTTACTTAAGCACCGAATCGGCAATAGAAATCAATATTGTTCTAAGAAGAAAATATATCGCGTTATAATTGTTTTCCAAACGAACAACAAAGTTGCGTTATTCACTGACGCTATCACTGAGGATATTTTGCCATTCCTCATTTGGACATGTCGGCAATTAAAAATCAACCAACTCGAATTGCAGTATTTCTTGATGGAACATGGAATGGTCATAGTAGTGATACAAATGTCCATCGTTTATACAAGCAAGCTGACAAGTCGGCATTTCAAATAACTAAATATTTTCAAGGTGTTGGCATGAAACCTGGAGAAAGAGTACTTGGTGCTTTGTTTGCTTATGGTATAACAGATATTATCCAAAAAGCCTACAGATTTCTTAGTGACAATTACAATAAAGGTGACGAAATTTATCTCTTTGGGTAAGCATCTATTTTACATGAATATAACTCATATTTAATTAGGTTTAGCCGAGGTGCATATGAAATACGCTTGCTAATTGCATTCCTTCAAACTTGTGGTTTACGCAAGGAAATTTGTCCTGTGTCTATTCAACAACTTTGGGATTACTTTGAAACAACACACAGTGATAAGCGTAAACCAACACGTGATCAGTTGGAAACATGGAAAAATGAACACAATTACGAGCCTGAAGGAATTGAAAAATATTTGCTGGATTATTGTCAACCAGTTAATATCAAGTTTGTTGGTATTTTTGATGCTGTTGCTGCTGACCTCCACACTGAAAGATACAAGTTTGGACAAGACCCACGAAAAATTGGGCGTGTTGCTCATGCTTTAGCCCTTGACGAACGTCGTGGATTTTTTCCAGCTATGCTTTTTGAGGAGCCACTCCCATCTCAAGATAAACGTGAGTTGAAAGATTTTATCATTGTCAATGTTTGTGATTGCGAAGAAGATGAAGAAATCAAAAAGTGTGATAAGAAATCTGTACATTTAATTGAGCAAAGGTGGTTTGTTGGTGTTCACAGTCATGTTGGTGGTGGCAAGTCGGAGACTGACATTTTATCAAAAATTCCACTTCATTGGATTCAGCAACGGGCAGCTAAAGCAGGATTGGTGTTTAAAAGACATATTCATCTAGAAGGAAATGAACATTTGCATTGCGCTAGCCAAATGAATATAGACATGGAGCAGAAACTATTACAGAAATTAAGTCTCAAGGATCGAGAAATTGGCTATGTTGCATCACTCAATGAGACGATTGATAAAACAGTGTTTGAACGCTACCAAAAGAAGGAACTGGAATACAGACCAGCAAATTTGAAAGCATGGGCAGAACGGAAAGATATTAACTTAAATCTTGCAATAGATCCACCGTATACTCGATGGGCTGATACTGGAAAAGTACTTTTGCATAAATGCCATGAAGTGACTCAAACAAGTAAGTCTCAGTACGTTTGCCAAGATGATGAGGATGAACGTAGCTAGCTATAAGGTCAAGCTGTAAGTTTGTCCATTGAAATGAAATGCACAAGAAAAACAATATATCTATTTCACAGCTCTACAGTAGAAGCTTTTTTGTATATTATTTCTGATATTTCACTTCTGAGAAGGTAAAATTACAATGTTATATTTGCATCAACTTCGGCGAAATCAGATTTCTCGCTATCGCTGGAATCTTCACTTTCAACTCCTTCACTATTTGACTCATCATCTGAGAGGTCTACTACCTTTTTAAGCAATTCTTTGTCCATCTATTCAATTTAATAAATACTCATTGAAAGTTAATCATTTTACATTGTGTACTTGATTTTTCTGCCTTTGCTCGATAATTTGCAATTTAGAGTCGACAAATGTAAAAAAGAGTTTAGATAATCCATTTGAAATGAAAAAAGTGCTTATCAGTATGACACCAAATGTCATTATAGTCGTAAAAGACCACGATTCACGAAATACCATTTCATTTAAAGCTTTTCGTAAGAGAGCTTCCATGGATAATACAGAAAGTGTTCGATATAACACTGGAAAGGCCGCACTGCTAACTTTCTAAAGATTAGACAGATACAAAAGATTTATATTTACCAACAATGCCTCTAAGCCCGCAATATGAATGGAGCCAAGATGAATCTACAATCAAACTCGACATTCCACTTAAAAATGCAAGCCGCAAAGATGTGGATTTCTATGGTACTATTGAATTGTATTGAAATGATAAACCCTACAAATAGTTGCTGATTTGATTATCAAAGTCAACTTTAAACCTTATGTGTTACTTGTGGATTTAATTGACTCCATTGTACCTGACACTACTCTCATCAAAATCATTAATGGAGTCATGCATTTGTGTGTTAACAAGGTACCTTCGTTTTTTAGCATTTGAATAATTCTTTTATAGGCACAAAATGGCTTGTGGAAAGAATTGATTTTTCATGGTACCAAGAACGATATACTTGAGAGACGTAAAGCTTCGATGGCCCGAAAAACTCTAGCTGAACAACAGGTAAAATTCAAGGATTAAAATATACTAACAATGAACAGCTAGCAGAGAAGAGAAAGGAAACTAAATATGCAACAGAGAAGAAAACTTTACGAGATCAAGTAAATAAATAGTATTAACACATTTTAATTTTTCTATTTAGATGGCTTTGGATGAACATGAGCGTCAAAGACTTGACGATCTTAAAGCAAACGAAAAACAACGAGAAGAAGTTGATATCTATAAAATAGCATTCTGTAAATAATGACACTAGGAAGCAATGTATCGTAGCTTTCAAGAGCTTCAGACTTCCACAAAAGCACCTCAACGACTTATTAATCCACCAAAACAAGTGAAATACGAAATGAATACTATTATAGAAGATGATCCTTCGTTTGACACTGAGTCGGAAGATGAGTTCAAAGATGAGCCCGAAGAAGATGAAAGCTTCCAAGTTTCAAATAATACTACAGAAGAAGTAATTTACATTCCAGCACCACGTGAATCCCAGCAGTCAAAAATCAGCTTTACGCCTCGTGTATTTCCTACACCAAGTCGAGAATCAACTGCAGGTGATTCATTGTATAGCATATTCATAACTCACATTAATATGTTAGCTGATGAAGAAGACTGGCTCATGAAGAATCGCAAGCATCTTAAAAACCACAAAGGGTTAAACTATAACAGTGTGCAAGATATCAGCGAGACTGATCGTAAGTTGTAAATTACATAAAAGCTCATCCATGGTGTAGCTGTATGGCTCAAAGCCAAAGCCGATGAGTTTTATCATCATCGAGATTTCTTAAGTGCTCGTAATGCATACACCGAAGCTTTAAGCATAGATTCCACCATGACAGCGTACAAGTATATTGACACCAAGTATTCTTACATATATGTTTAGATGTTTATCAAACCGAGCTGCATGTCATCTCCAGTTGAGGGATTTTCAGGTACTTTACATGGTCAAATTGAATTAACTTTTATAGCTTTGTGCCGATGATTGCTCCACTGCTTTAGCACAGCTTCCAGATAATGGTGAAACCAGTGCTGACCCTGGCGCTATTCACCGACTTAAAGTCCGAGCGCTAATTCGACGTGGTACAGCGTATGCCCAATTGGGAATGTATAGGTACATCGCGATTGAAAGCTTTAATGTGATTAAAATGCAATAAATAGCCAAGCCAAAGCAGACTATGGAGTAGCTCTAACAATGCATCCTGAAAATGTTGATTTGCAATTGGATTTTGCAAGGATCACTCAACTGGATGAATGTTATCGTATTAAACAACAAGCAGACGCTGCATTTGCTCAACAAGACTTCAAAGTTACCAAAGAGCTCTATACAAATGCTCTTCAAGTTGACAATACATTTGTTGCGTACGAAAAAGTTTGAACGAAGATTTTCGATTCACGTTGTAGATGTTTGTCTAACCGAGCTGCTTGTTCTTTAGCATTGTTAGATGCACCAAGTTGTATTGAAGATTGCTCTCAAGCGTTGAATTTGCTCGAGGTATTAATTAAAATGATACGTCTTTTAAAATTGGGTGTAGGAGGCACCAAAGGATGGTCCAATTACATTATCAGCAATTCCATTGCCAGGCACTTCAAAGCGAAAAGCTTGGGTTTTGAAAACTTTAGTTCGACGGGGTACAGCTTATGTCTCTCTTAAACTGTACAAAGAAGGTATTTTTTGAAATCGTTCACAACCCATAAAAATATGTAGCTGAAGCTGATTTTCGCGATGCTCTTGTATTGGACCCAGACAACAATAAACTTCAACAAGATCTCAATTGCATACAAGATTTTTTGAAGTAATATCGAGAAATAGATTTAAGAATGTATAATGTGATTGTTTTCAAGTGATTTGAGTTACTACTAGTCCATTTTCCTTAATCTATTTGATTTATTATTTCAAAATCGCAATAAAGATATGAGAGATGGATCATAGGAACACTATATAATTTTGTGTTACGTGATTGTGAAATTTAAGCTATGAATTTCTCTTGCAATTGACAAAGCAGAATATCACCAAATTTATCAAGTTATTCATTTGATTTTTATATGTAAATTATAATTAAGATTTTCTATTGGATTTACAAATCCATTTATCTTCACCTTTACGACTCGTGATAATCTCATTTCTCGTTTTGACATAACTCGAATCGCTTTATACCTCGATGGCACCTGGAATACACCTTCAACTAATACAAATATTAATCAAATGTATCGGCGCACAATTACCTCGGACAATCAAATCAAACAATATTTTTCAGGAATCGGGACAAAACCTATACAAATGATCAGAGACGCTTTCAGCTCACTTCGTGGTGCAATATTTGCATACGGTGTAGTAGATATTGTTCAAAATGTATACGACTTTCTTGTCAAGACATACAAGCCTGGAGATTAAATTTTTCTATTTGGGTACTTTGTCAATGCTACGCTAGTTGACGCTAACTTTTCATTAGATTTAGCCGTGGTGCATTTGAAGTTCGTAAATTGATTAGATTCCTTCATACTTGTGGTTTACGAATGAATGATAAAGTTTCGACAAGTCGTCTTTGGGAATATTTTAAAGAAAGACATAAACCTGATCGAGATTTGATAAGTTTTGATGAGCTTGTCAGGGACACATCAAAAATACAACATGGATACGAAGTCATTCAAAACGACATGCTATTAAATTGTCAACAGATTAACATTGTATTTGTCGGCTTCTTTGATACTATTGCTGCAGATTGCAAAGCTTTCGAGTGTATGTATGGACAAAACCAAGATCAAATCAAAAACATTTTCCATGCCATGGCTCTTGATGAACAATGCGGATTTTCCCCTGATATGCCAATTACAAAACCAAACTATATTCGTAAGACTTCAGAGAAAGTTAAGCAGCGATGGTTTATTGGAGCTCATAGCAATGTCGGTGGTGGGTTTTCAAAAAACGATGTACTAGCAAGAATTCCACTGCATTGGATGCAAAACGAAGCAGCCAAAGTAGGCTTGGAACAAAATGTGATCCAACTCGAAGGACATGAGCATTTGGAAAGCAATAGTCAATTGAGCCTCGACTGGATACAATGGACTTTAAGGTTGATTTACTATGGAGAGCGAGAAACTGGCACGTCTGAAATGATCCACGACAACATTGACGATACCAAAATAAGGCATTGAATTACAAACCAAAGAACTTGGAAGGGGTTAATCTTGAAACAATGACTGGGCCACTGAAAAATGGTTTGATGGCAACAATATCACAAGCAATCTCTAATTTACCATATCTAATCATTAATACATTAATATGAAGGATATATATTTCATTGCATTACTTAAATTACCTTTGAGTAACATAAACAGATCTGATCATTTCTCTTGTTGATTCTAGAGCACCACTTGTGTAAACTAGCTGACAAATCCGAGTAGCAAATTACCAAATACTTTAAAGGGGTATGTAGAAGCAGAAACTGGTGCACTCTTAGCTAATAGGATGACCGATATTATTCGGTATGCCTGCAAATTTCTTGTCAATGATTATAATCCCGATGACAAGGTTTATCTCTTTGGGTAATTATGAGATATACATATTTTGCTAAATCTAATATGGTTAGATTTAGCCGTGGTACCTTTGAAGTTCGTGTCTTGATTGGATTTCTTCATACTTGTAGTTTAAGAGATGATATTAGCCCTGTATCAAATTTTACAGCTATGGAATTATTTCGAAGCCACTCATGTGGACAACAAACGAAGGTTGGATGAGCTGCATGGGTTGAAAAAAGATAACGTGGCACTAGAAGGCATATAAATGGATATTGTGGAATACTGTCAACCGATCAATATTGAGTTTGTTGGAGCTGATTCCAGGATTTACAATCATATATATGAACAGCATCCAAATAATGCCTTAAGCCTTGATGAGCATCGTCCTGTTATGGTTTGTGAAGATTACCTAAAT
>JNBS01000799.1:0-30621 GCA_002081575.1 Thraustotheca clavata | reverse complement strand
TTACTGCAATTGGGTGGGTTAACTATAATTTTTTAAGCACTTGGACACTGAAAATATATATCTCTACCTGAGAATCATAAATAGCAACAGCATTGAGCGTCGCAATAGCAAATACGAATCGATATGGCAGCTCAAAAAGGTTGGGATTTGACTTTTGTAATGCATAGAGGATTGGGCTAAAACGAACACATAAAGCACCTTTCTTATGACCTGGAAGATGAAATGCTGGTTGAGTTAGATTGCCTCGTGCATAGGCATAAACTGTGTTTTTTGGTGTTTGTTCATCTGAAGTTGCTTTGAATAAACCTATTCAGAACAACAGTTTATACCAATTAATTGCATAGAAATGTTACCTGTGGGAACTAAGCAATAACTTCCATCAGGAGCCCAAGATAAACGACGTGAAAATGCAGGAAATGTATCGTCATGAAACATTGAATGCTTTGGCTTTTTCTCTCCAACGGCAACTTCATTTTCGAATTCACGATTTCTTATAGTGTGCAAAAATTGACATTTCTTTTTCTTTGCATTGGTAGCGTAGCCTGTGAGATTATAAACTCGACATGATCGATCATTGCCTTCTGTGATTAAAAATTCACTCAATGGATCCCAGGCTACACCTTGAACGTATTGAGTGTGATCTTTTCGTTTTTCCACAAGTTTTGCAGTGCCAATATGCCAAATTGCGCATGTATTGTCAATGGAAACCGACGAAAGATAAGCAGAATCTGGTGACCACGCAATGTCTGTGATATCGCCTTTGTGGCCACAAGTCAATAAAACTCGCGTCACATCACTGTTGCTTGATATTGTATGCCAACTCCAATCTGCAGCTTCAATATGCTTTGGTCGAGTCCATATAACAATGGTTGAATCGTCACTTGCCGACGCCAAATACTCGCCATTCGGTGAAAACCTGACACAATTGACACTACGATCATGGCCTGAGAGGCCATGAACATACATAAGACGTTGTTGATTTAACACCCAGAGCTTGATTTCTTTGTCAGCACCTCCTGTAGCAAAGACTTGATCGTGGAAACCTGAAGGAAACTCAACGTTTGCAACTTTTTCAGCAAGAATGTCCTCAGGGTTTTTCGAGGACGAGGCTTTGGAATTGTCAGGGGCTGGAAGTCGTAAAAAGTCGATCGTTAGCACAGCTTCATTGAGCCCTGTTGGGCCGCAGTGCCAGCGAATTTCAGGAGTGTCTACCTTCATGCAACAACCTCGGCGTTGTTTGCCCGGTTGGCCGTTCAAAATGGAGGGAAAATTTGTGCAAAGTCAAAGGAGCACCTATAATGAAAAAACGCACCTAAGATATATGCTTAGAAACCACCAGTGTATGAATGCATAAATGCTCCCACTAAAAGCTTTTTGCATTAGTATTTATGAATTCTCTTTGCATTTAACACAACAATCTTCTCGATATATACTAATAGACTCCTAGTCAACTAATGATTTATCAAGTCCGAATGTTTTGATTTTAAGTACAGTACTACACTGCAAAGCAAGCTATTGAAAACAACTAACTCTATTACCAAGTTTAAAGTTTGAATAATAGCAATTAGAGATGTTCATAATAACTATTTGTAGCTCTCCTTGTATTTAGTTACTGCAATTCAAGTTAAGTCTTTTTGAATTGACAGATTTGAAATATTTATTTTTGTGGTCTTATCTTTAAGCTTTTTAAGCTTCTAGTGAGCCTTAAGTAGCGTCCTCCGTTAAAGTAGTCACCAACGATTTCAACTATTGTTTTCGAAGTAATGTCATCCTCAACTCATCAATTGTGTTTCTGGTGTACCATAAACCCATTATCACAATCTGATACATAAGACGCGTTATCGATGTTATGATGAATTTCATATCTTTCAGCATTATGAATAATAAATCTATAGTGCCATGTACAACAAAAGTTATTTTGCCAATTCGCAAATTGTCGATTATTTAGGAAAGAGATATATCCCCGCCACTTTTGGTCCATATGTTATTTTACAGACTTGCAACTAAAGCACTTTTGCATGGAACTAACCCAACAGAGCACGCAAGGAAGAGCTTTCGTTTATTATTTGAACTCTGCTGCGTTAGGTTCATAGTTTGGAGAATAACATATGGCATTACATTGGTGGGAACTATATGTAGCGGGGATATATTGTTTTCCATCATTTATTCTGACGATGATGCATTTACTTAGGAATATGAATAACTTTGCAAACTTGATAAGGTTGCATTTATACAAATTTCAGCTATTTATGCATTTCGTATTGATTAGTCATGGGCAACCGACTAAGTTGGCGCCGAAAGAAAAAAGTTAAAGTAGAAGAAGCAATTGTAGATGTACCAGAACCATTTGAAGCAATTCCTCAAGAAGTTGTTTTACCTGAAGAAGATGCTGGTTCATTTTGGGCTTCTATGACGGGACTTCGTAGTGGAGAAACAAAAGAAGCAATACCACCAATAGATGTATCAAATGTGGAAAAATTAGATCCCAATGTACTCAGTTCAAATGAGATCTTGGATATTAAAGAAGTAAGCAAAGAATTAGAACATCGAATTGATCATTGCGATCAAATTGCTGATAAAGTCTACCTCAATTTTAACCTTGGGTTATCCTATTACGCAACAGGTCGACGTTTAGATGCATGGTGACCTATAAACTCTCAACATGGTGTAACAAGCATTGTAGTGCTCAGTTCAAGCAAGTAATTTCTTTAGACGATACATTTGGTCGAGCATACACTCTTTTAGCTCATTTCCTTCTTGAGGAAGGTACACCAAGCATCCAAATGTTACAAGATATTGTCAAGTACCTTGAAAAAGCATTATTACATGACTTATCTGAATATCGTGAAAACACGGTACAGTCCTATCACCATTCATTTCGTCATCTCATAGTACAGATTCTACTTGCTGAAGTCTACTGCCTACTAAACGATCAAACTTCAGCTTTGCATACATATTCTCTGCTCGTAAGTTCTTTTCTTATTACAATGTCATGATTCTTTCCAAGGATAACGTTGATAAAGAGTGGCAAAACACGTACCACCAAGCTCAGTGTCACTGGGAGCTACAACAATACAAAGAAAGCATGTCTCTTCTACAATCTCTCGCTTCATTAAGCGAAGAAAACGCTAGCAAAGCTGTCGTTCTTGCCGACGTACGTGGCATCGTGCGTGCTTGTTGACATGTAAGATCGATAATTCAATTTAAATGAAGTGCTAGTAACCAATGAAAAGACGAGATTAGCTCGTCTAAGAAATTGTATAGAACGAGTCGATATCATGGTACCAAGTGCCTTGAGTGAACCGCCGCTCGGGCTGCGTGCAGGCGATGCTGCAGCAGGCCGAGGGCGTCTATGGGTGCAGCATACAGCATTCCCAACAATCAAGAAGAGCTGTGGGCTCACGGGTTCGTTTCGTGCTATGAAGAAGCAAACGTCGTATCGAGTTCTTCAAGAATTGCGCACTGCGCAAAATGTTGTCGGGGACCAACTTGGCGACTTTCGAAAGAAATTACAAGAGCTAGATGAGTGGATTGCTACAACACAAACTCTTGTTAGCAGTAATGCGACACCAGATATCAAACGAAAGAAAAAAAAGGAAAAACGATCCGAGATACTTAATGAACAAGAACCATTGACACAAAATGCAACGCCGGAACAAGTATTGGCAAAGGAAACTATCGCTGTTGAAAGAACGAACCAGGATATGGTGATTGCAGTACCAGGACTTGATGCAGTATTGCCGCCTGATAAACCTGATGAGATGGATTTATTGCCAGGTATATAGATTGTGTGTATTGGATGAGACTTATGTGGATGCAGAAACACCGTGTACGACTACGGGCTGTTGGCAACTTCTACGAGAGCAAACCTTCTTCAAAGGGATTTCTTCTCATGATATTGATGTCGCACTCGAAATTGAACAAGGTAATTTTGTTACAAGATCTTATTGTATTGATAATGTTAGCTTTAGTATCTAGCCCGATGGAACCTAGTACAGATTCAGATGATGGAAACAAAATGTCACCAGCTCGCAAACCACATTTAAATGGTGACAATACACCATGTTTGACAAGTGTAAGTGGATTAATGAGTGATGAAGGAATTTGATTGATTATTCTAGCGAGTGCTTGGAGTTCTTGTGTCAGAAAATGATCAGCAAGACAAAGAAAAAGAGTGTCCTGAAGAGAAAACACTGCCTTTAAAGATTGAAAAAGATGTTGCAATGGACTTTGTTGCTGATGTAAACATGTATCTACGAAAAGAACTAGTGTCAATTGGTCTCGTTGTCGATGGAGATGATGTGGCTGCGATGGACGATAGTGAAATCGCAGTGGAACTTCGCAAGTGTGAACGGGAATTAGGTAATCAAATCCAAATCAACAATGATCGCAAAAGTGCCTTATATCATGCAGTCATTGCAGCGAGCGCCACGTACGAATAACAATGATGACATTTTTAACCTATTTATGATAGGGAAACTGAAATGATAGC
Organism: Thraustotheca clavata; assembly: GCA_002081575.1. NCBI lineage: Eukaryota > Oomycota > Saprolegniomycetes > Saprolegniales > Achlyaceae > Thraustotheca > Thraustotheca clavata. The sequence goes on along the minus strand of JNBS01000799.1, from coordinate 26,129 downwards.
AGCTCGTGATTCTGAGCGAGCCATTTTAAAGAAATATCAAAAACTAGTACGAAAAAAGCAAGATGCAAAACGTAAACGAAAGCACAATAGCAAAAAACTAAGCAAAAAACAAAAAGGTAATCTTGAATCGAATCTCATCAATTGATTGCATTTCGATAGAGATCTAACTAACTAAAGCTGTTTTAAGTCCAACAATGTTTAAAAGATTATGTCATGTCTACTGCCCCAAAGGAGGGAAATCATTATCACACGCAAAGTTGGGTTTTTCGTTTGGAATTGGCGCAGCTCGTGGATATGAATTAAAATTCGATACTTGACGCGAAGATTGCCCATAATACTCTGGTGGAGGTGGAGGTGTCTGTCGATAATTATACTCTGTTCTACTGTACTCGTTGGGATTGACCACGTAATAACCATTGTTGTACGATGGTGATGGTGCTCGATACGGTGTTCGATGTCGTGTAAAATCGGGATCATTCATTTCTTGTTCTCGATTCCGCCACGTCACTTTACTTTCTTTCCAGTTCTGAGGTCGAGGTCGTTCATTCTTCTCAACTGCAGTTGGTTTGACTGCTTTAATTGTTTTGTCATTGTTTTCTGCAGTCGTATTTGATTGTGGTGATGTTGAATCATTATCTGTGCCAAAAATGCGAGCTCGAGCTTCAGCATACGCTTTTTCACGGTCTTCCAAATTACGGGAACGTGTATCATTATTGATTGCTTTCGTGTGTTTCTTTTGTTTGTCCGAGTTCCTGTTTCGTGTCATGATTTTCGGCGCAATTGTATGATGGCGTGGTGGTTGTTGGCTTTGTTCTGCCGATAGATTAATGAGTAAGACTGATGGAACAAAGCATTTTGGTGTTTTAAAAAGCGTCACAACACGTGAGGAATTGCCATCGTAGCCTCCCGTATAAGGATTATATTCTGCTGTTTGATGTTCCAAATTACATCTTTCGGCTAAACGATGAATGATTAATCGATGGTATGATGACAATGGAGGAAATACTAATTGTTGTTCCCTACAATAAGAATAAGACATCAAGATCAACATCCTTAGTCATTACCTTCCCGATCGTATAAATTTAACAATTTGATCTTCAAATTGCAGCAATGTCAATCGTTCACGAGGATTGTCTAATGCAGCCACAAGCACTGAATCCAATGGTTCCGATGCCGACACCGCAGCAATTCCACCACGACTTACTGGACTAGACATCCCCATTGTCCATCGATCTTCACGCGTGTTCATTTGGCCATTTTGAAGCTGTAATTGAGATAACTTCTTTGTCATCTCTGCTTCTGCCACATTTTCCCAGTCATCTTCGTCCGCTTGGACAGCCATCATCAACTCGCGCTCCATCTCGATATGATTGAGTGAATGTTCATTTTTTATCAACGCATACAAAAAGCTAATTATAAAAAAAATCCACTAGAAAATACGATTCTGCCACGTCTTGACCAATCACCAATCACGTGTCCGGATAAAACTTTTTTGCGCTCTGTGACTTGTTTCAGTACATTAACGTCCATTATGCTGTTATTTAGTTGTTTAAAGGTCTCTTATCTACTTGTACATATTCGCTAGTTTGATAATAACTGCTTTTAACGCAATCTTAGTGATTGTTCAATACCCACAATCAAGCAAAATATCCGAATTAAATACTTGAATACATGAAAACTATAGCTACTAGTATAAAAACTATCTTTAGCTGTCTCAATGGAAGAATACATCAAAGTAGCACTATTAATATTAACAATGATAGTCGAAATGTGTTAATGTCAGCTATATTCCGATCATTTTCGATATCTTTGTTCAATTAATTCACCTTCTCATACTAAAGATACGTGATTGATATTCTTATCGTTAATGCATTGTTATATAGCTTAATGAACTTGATTAATCTTGATGAATAGTCTATGTCATTGAAACCAAGAATTTCAATAGAAAATTCATTCCGAACCGTTCGCCTTGAGCTTTTTTCGTATCCGGATTGTACGGAAAAGTAGAAAACATGGGATGCAAGTGCATTGGTGTTGTTCTTCCCAAAGTGTTCATCGCCACGAACGAAAGCGGTGTCAAGATCATGTCTGAGCGTGATGAAGGAGGTACGAAGCATCGATATAAGCAATGAGTATGGATCTGTATGTGCAGTATCCTTGGATCCCATTGCAATCGACTCTAACGTGTGGAATTCTCAAGATTCGATATTGATAGATCATCTTGCTGGCAAGAAACGACGTGTTAATGAGATGGAAAAGGACATGCCAAAGCTTTATGCAACGTCAATTACGAATGGATCTGCATTTGTACCGAAAGTACGTCTTGGTAAGCGATACCAAGCGGTTGTACCTCAATTAAAAGCAACTACGTCACCGATTGATGCAAATACACGAAAAGATGAAGATGATGAGGATAATGATAATGATGAAGGAGAAATTGCAATTAATATGGATGCAACACCGAGCGTCCCGAGAGAAATGTATTCGATGGTTGCTATCTCAGGTACAGTAATGCTGCATAATTTGTGACAGGTTTCATGTTTGAGACTAGGAAATAAGCAAGTAGAAAATTATTTAAAATTTGCTACTTCATTATGCAATGGATATATGCATGGAACGAGTCATGCTACTGTTGCTACAGCCTTACAGCATTTGCACAGCTATAATAATGATATTACGGCTGCATCTTGTTTTCTTTATGCTAAACATGGATTTACAATGCTTCCAGAATCGTCTGCACCTGAAGAAAACACAAAAAAAACTTTAAAGGTTAAAGTACAAGAATGGATGGTTCGAGCATTGTCATGCATTGGCCATGATGCAATTACTGAAGACTTTGTTACTGAAATGGAAGATCTTGTACAATCATGTCCAACAAGTGAACTTGAAAGCAAAGAAATGTATGTGTTAAAGTCAACGTTGGAGAGAGTTCGAAATTGGAAAACTGATTGTGATGATATTATGCAACGCAAATGCACAATATCAGAGCTTCAAACTTTACTTTATTCAGCCAGAGATCTTAGATGTGCTTTAAAGGAGCATGATATTATTGCATCACGTATTGTATCTTTTGAAGAAGCCAAGACATTGTTATTCAGAGGAATGCCAACGAGATCAAAGGGCCGTAAATTTATCCGAATTGACTTGGATAAGGTATGTTTACTTTTTTAAAAGATTAATCTTATATGATTTCTTAGCTCAAACAATTATTGAGAAATGTAACAATGCACAACATCCACTTCACTCAAGAAAGCCATTTGAATAAAATTATTGATGATGCCGAAAGCCTAAGGGAACAAATCACTACTCTTTTAGCTCAAGAAAAAGTGAGCATTCCTGCTATTCGAAGCATTCTTACAAAAGTGGACTCAATACCAGTCGATTTACAAAGTGTTGTTGAACCATTAAAAACAAAAATGGTATCAGCACAGAAATGGTTAGATCGTGCAAGAAAATGCATGCCACCAACCAAACGACAGTCTTCGCGTAATGTGCAGGACTCAAGTCGAGCTAAAATGGATCTTTCAGTGGTCCATGATCTTGTTAAAAATGCGCCAGTGGATGATCAATCATCTGAAATGCAAGAAATGGAAGAACTTTTGGCATATGCAGACGAATGGTCTGGGCGTGTTGCAGAAGCAATTGAAGAATCGAACACAGAAAACATTTCTATCCAAACCTTACGTGAATTATTGGAAGAAGGACGTGATATGCCTGTTGTCATGGAACAAACAACGTATTTGGAAGCCATGATTGAAGCCCGCGAATGGGCATTGGAGGCAAATGCCATTTTAGTGGAAAGAAATACACTAGAAGATCTAAAGCTTACAATTAAAGATGCTCAAGCCATACGAAAGCGAATGCATCCAACTAGTCAAAAGCTCTGGAAACCAGACGTTGAAACTTTAATTTTGGGGGCTATTGAGCAAACTGAAGTATGGTTAACATCTTTGCACGAGCTTCTTGGGCCAGCAACATGCTTAAAACTTTTTACTGGAGAAATTTCACGCTTCAAAAACACCAAGAATCACATTTCTACCAAACCACCAGCACCTGCTATCGAAGAGAAAATACGTGATGCCGCAACGTTGTTTGTTGATGTTGAATCCTTTATTACACCACTAAAGGAACTGCTAGTTAAAGGCGTCGAGCTTGAAGCTCTGTGTAAATCATGTTTAGCTGATATTGGTGGTGAAAATGCCTATTCCAATGCCTCAGCAGCCCTGGAAGCTGTCGATGCTCATCCTTGTCAAATTAATCTAGCTGAGGATTTAAGACAAGCAGTGACTTTATCGAAAGACTGGCTGACTAAAGTGCGCTCTATATGTGGTGCCAAGCAAACAAATCGCCGATTAACAAAGCGTAGCAGTGTGTCATGTCAAGACTATTTGGTTGATCTCGAATCACTTACGGAACTTATTGACCAGAGCTCTTCTCTTGTCTTTCGCTTTCCACTTGATGAACAAGCTTTGGTTGTTGAGCTTGAAAACACTAAGAAATGGCAAATTCAAGTGCAAAAGTGGCTACCGGATGAAATTGCTCCCTTGATCAAAGCTTGTACCGATTTGAAATGTATTGATATGACACATCTTGCTGCTCGTCGAGAGCTTTGGAATTCGCGAAAGCTACAAGTTTCTGCTGTGGGTGGTATTGTTGTGGGTGAAAATGGAATTCTGAAAGATGAGGCAGCTATAAAGGAAGATAGCTCAGAGCAACCTGAAATGCAACCCATTCAAACAACAACGCCTGTGGTTAACATTGTTCCGCTTTCTCAAGAAATGCATATTCCTGTCATACAAGGTGATAAAATTCTTGATATTGTCCGCACATTATCAGGAAATCGTCAGAAAGAACCTGAAGCCATTGCAGCAATCAACTGGAGTCCTATTTCTGAAGCGATTGATACGAATCTTTCGTGTATCGCTGGTCTTGAGAGCTCTATCAAAAAGGAATCTGAACAAGTTGTAAAAGCTGTAGTGGGTGCAAACGAAAACGAAGCTCTGGCTACCATTGAGAACTGGCAAACGCGATTGACAGAGAAAATTTCCCAGTCAAACATGAACATTGGCACCGAAGAATCGAGAACACTTCACACCTTACAGAAAACACTAGAATGGTTCAAAGAAGCTCGCAATGCTGTGTGTGGCAATCAACCTCATGGAAAAATTGTTGAAGTTGGTAAGCAATTACAAAGTGCCACAAAAAATGCTGAATGGGCCAACGCACTCTTTTGGTTGCTTCCTATTCTTATTGAACAACAGACAGCTATGCAAGAGTGGCTATCGTCATTAGAGGAGCGATTAAATCGCAATTCTTTTCCTCTAGAAGACGCTCAAAGTACTATTCTTGCTGGCGAAGCTCTGCAAGCTGATGATCGAATTCTTTGGTTGGAACTTAAAAAGTCCAAGAGCTGGCTTGCGAAAGCAAAGAAATGCATCAAACAACGTCAGCAAACAGCAACTCGTATGACTCTCAATGCTGCTACTGTTCTTGTGGAAGATGGAGCTAAACTCAAAGTTGTCCCATCTGCGTGGACAGCCCTGTACAAACACGTATCAAAAGCAACTGAATGGGAAGCAAGGCTGAAAGCTTCGGGACTTGATAGCGGTCAAGCAAAAATTGCCGCTCTCGTCGAATTACTGCAAGAATACAAACTTGGTGGATTTTTGGTCGATTTTGACATGCATCGAGATGTTCTTGTGTCGGCTACAGAGCAATATTGCATTTGTCGCCAGCCTTATGATGGTTTAATGATTGGTTGTGATCTTTGTGAGAATTGGTTCCATGATACTTGCATTGGGTTGTCCAAAGAAAAGCTCGAAAAAGTTGAGGGGTACGTTTGTCCTTCTTGCAGCTTGCTTCAAGAACTCAAATCTTTGGTCAATGGAATTTCAAATAGCACCAAACAACTATTTGAATTAGAGGAGAAAACCCATGAAAAAGCATTTAGTGTCGCTATGCGCAAAGTAAAGAAAGAAGAGCGTGATGTTGATAAAGCACACGTTGCCGTCATGGAACTTCAGGCTCAAGTCACTGCTATCGGTCAACATATTGGTTACCTGGAGAAAATGCAAGAAGAATCACCAGCAAAATTTTTGCCATCAATTGCAATACCATTTTCGCAGCAACCATCACCCATGTACAAAACTACTTCATTCCCATCAGCAATGCTTCGAAGTCCATATCACAACCACGCTGGAGCTTCTACTGTAAGCACTCTTCCACCACTTCAGCCATTACCAAGTATTTTACATAAAGCCAATGGTCTTCCATCGCTAATGATGGAATCTAATCCTCATCACACAATATTTCAAGCTCCACCAACACCATCAAAAGCTCCAGCAAAGCCATCGGATTCAACACCACCATCAACAACAGTAAGCAATGCACCATCAGCACAAGAAATAGAAATTACACGATTCAAAATGGAGCATTACAAGCTCAAACAACTTGCTGCTGAAGCTGAATTAACTTTAGCAAGAGGAAAAGAACGGGCTGCAGTTGCACGAAGTGCTGTGGAAACTTTAATATCCAACCGTGAAGTCTTATTACCGCAAGCCCAAGCTTGGTGGCGTATGGCCTGTGCTCATATTGTACAATTCATTACAGAAAAGGAAAAATTTGATCTCAAGCAGCTTAAAATTGTAGCTACAATGTGCGAACCATTTAAACTCACTTTTGCTTCTGTGGTTCACATGCAAAAGGTGTTGGTAACCATCCCTTGGACAGTGGAAGCAGTGTCGATGCTCCAAGGTCGACCAAAACCCACATATGAAGGACTCGAACGTTTATTAAATGAAAGCATGCATGACACCAAAGCTCTTGCTGCTTTACGCAGTGTTGTTGGGCGTATGGATACTTGGATATCACGATCAAAAAAGTCTGTCACCAAGTTTCTTTCAGCTTCCAAAAAGTATGACACAAACAAGGTTCAGGCAATTCTTAACGAATACATGAAGCTACCACTCACATGTCCTTGGGGGTCAAAATTACATGATTTTGTCGCTGAACTTAAACAATGGGAATCACTTGGTGCTCCTGCAGCATTAATACCCAAGATAGACATAACTCCACCAAGTTCACCAGCAACTGTGGCTCCCAAGCGTAAGATGAAAACCAGCAATGGACCAAGCAACAAACGTGTGAAAAATGAAGATGGCGTGAAAAAAACCAAGTCCAAATCTAAACAAAAAGTGTGCGTAGACAACAACGATGTTTTCTCTGTAAACACTAGCCAAATCGTTAGCGGAAGTGCTCCAACTACTTAATACATTCTAATTGATATTCAAATTGTGAATTTTCCAAATCTGGAATCTGGAATCTGGAATCTGGACATGAACCACATGTGGATCTGGCTCCGGCATCTGACTCCGGTCATTAGTTGGTGATGGGCGCGGGGAACAGTAAAGCAGAGAAGCCGCAGAATGACACAACTTCGGATGGAGGCACTTCCACGGCTGAAATCGCTCTAGATATCGTGCTCAATGTGATTCTACTCTACTCTTCGTATCAGTGTGCCAAGTATTTGTACAAGGTGCATTTATTGATGAATTTTCATGAATTGATGTTCGATAGAACTTGATGCCGATGATTGACGACATGTATTCAGCCAACTCGAGCCGTTCAAAGCTAAAAGACCGACTAGAGAAGGCTCAGCGACCTGTGTTTCGCATGAACCATTATGAATCTATTATTGCTGCTGATCTCGTGGACCCTTCTGAGCTTGAAGTTGGGTTTGCTGATATCGGTGGGCTGGAAGATCAAAAGAGAGAATTGTACGACTTGATTGTCTTGCCTTTGCAACATCCTGAACATTTTCAATCGAAATTATTGTCGGTGCCTAATGGAATTCTTTTATATGGCAAACCTGGTACAGGAAAAACGATGCTTGCCAAAGCAATTGCAAAAGAATCGGGAGCATTCTTTATCAATCTCAAGGTGTCTACGTTGATGAGCAAATGGTTTGGAGAGTCCCAGAAACTTGTAAAAGCAGCATTCTCTTTAGCTCAAAAACTGGCGCCATGTATTATTTTTATTGATGAAGTTGACTCGTTTATGGGCAATCGATCGGGGAATGCCTCGGATCCTACGTACAACTCAATGAAGACAGAGTTTATGGCATTATGGGATGGCTTCACAGAGAATTCTCCTAATGGTGGCTTTGGTGTCATTGTTCTAGGTGCTACAAATCGTCCTGCTGATGTTGTATGTACATTTCCATAAAGCTTTTGGTCATTTGATTTGTTAGGATTCTGCTTTTTTGCGACGAATGCCACGAACTTTTGAAGTTGGTTTACCAGACACAGATCAAAGAGAAAAAATCCTTAAAGTTCATCTACGTGGTGAAGATTTTGCTGCAGACCTTAATCTTTCGCAATTGGCACGAGAGACAGAAGGCTACAGTGGCAGTGATCTCAAGGAATTATGTCGTGCTGCATTAATGCTACCATTACGAGAACATATTGAGAGTTGTCGAGAGTATTTGAAAGCAAACAAGAAACCACCTACAAATGCTGTACGTCGTCCTTTGAACCGCCAAGACTTTAGAATTGCCAAGACTCGTGTTCAACCAACTGGGGAGTCTGCATACGCATATGCAGCATCAAACGATCAAAATGGAGCAGGTGTTCCTCCTATGAACCCTGAAATGGTAGCTACCTTGATGGCACTTGGTATGCAGCACATGATGCAAGCAGCAGCAAACCAACCACGTAATAACCCATAGACAATCATAATAAGAAACTTAATCTTTACGGCTTCTTGAGAAGGCTGAGAGCTGAAATATTGCGCTTTACAGGACGTCGAAGAGGAGGAGAAGAAGCTACGAGAACAAGTCTCTTTTTAGTTGCAGGTCTTTGGGGTCTTTCTGGTGTTTTCATCACCATCGGTTGCTTTGCTACTGGTGTTGCCACTTTCTTTGCTTTGCGTGGAGAGTCAAAGTTTTGTTTTTCTTCTACTGGAGGAACCACTCGAGGTATTAATGTGGCTTGTTTAATGCGTGGTTTGATAGTTGGCAATACGATTTCTTTGAAAGAACTCATTTTTTGTATAGGCTAGAAGATTAAAATGAATCATTGCAAATAGCAAACACATACTGTTGGGTTTATGACAGTGGCTGTAGTGGAAGTTTCTTGGCTAAGTACTTCAGCAATAACCATATCATTGCTTGTTTGACGAGTCATGGGTTCTTTAGGTAATTGAGGAGGAAGTTTAAGTACCTACAAATGAGTGTCAACATAAAGAGAATACAAATAGCATTACTGAAGGTGGAGATTTGGCGCTTTCGGTGTTAATTTCAAGATCTTTGATCAAACGTTTAAGTGTTTTAGGAACAAATGTATCAAATCTTGTTTTAATTGTGTCAAGTATAAACCAAGCAAATGCTGAATGTTCAAGATGTACTTGTTCATGAATACTTTCTTGCATCGACACTGCGTCCATTGTCATTGCCAATAATGACAACAACGATTCCAATTCTTTCTTTTGCTTTTTCGTCCAGGGATCTGTCTTTGCTATAGCCTGTAGAGAAATACGACATATCACTTGTAATTGTAGCAGTACCAATTTATTCTCAGTGTTTTTGCCCTTAAACCTGTCAACAGGTTCGATAAGAGATGTTAAATCTCTTCGTTTTTGTGCTTTTTCTTTCGCACCTTCGTTTACAGCAACAACACAAGCATCAGCAAACGCATAGATTGTTTCTTCAGTCGATGAACTCTTGGAAGCTTTCATATAGAGCGCATGGAGCTCCGTCATTCCCGACTGGTGGACCAACGCGCCAAATTCCACTTTAAGCTATACTATTAGTACAACTAAATCCACGCAACTTTACATATAAATTTCGCACTACATAGTATAAATTTATATGTAAAGTTGCGTGTTTTTAGAATGACAATATAGTCTTAAATTCACAATTCACAAACTATAAACAAGGTTAACATGCTTGATTGTATAATTAAAAGCTTGGAAACTTGTGTACATACTTTAATACTCCTCTTTCTTACTTCTTTCTTGTAGAATCTACTTTTATTATTAATATCTTTTTATGACCAACTTATTTGATTAAGAATACCTCTTAAGTACGTGTTGATGAGCGTACTTTATCGAGATTATAGTTTTTTGGCGGTAAGAATCCATTTAAAGCGCGGGAGGGAACGATGGACACGAGTCGAGAAGATTTAATGGAAGAAAACCAGGGGCTTGTGCTCATGGCAGTGCAAGTCCGAACGAGAAAGAACCAGAATGAAGTGGGTGTGGCTGTTCGTCGACCTCGTGCGCGAAATTCGTGTGTTCGTAAAGCTGAAGGTGAAGATAAGAAGCAATGCGAACTTTTGTTGTACTCATTCACCGATTGCAATCAGCTTTCAACGCTCGATAATCTCTTGGTTCAAATTGCTCCATCTGAATGCCTTGTGGCTGAAGATAATGATGTCAAACCTTTAAGAATGCTCTTACAAGCCCATTGCATTGAACGTCGATCTGTATCAAAATCATCTTTTAAACATGTTGCAACGACTACAGAAGCGAATATCTGTCGATTGTTGGGAGAAACATCGATTATGGCATCTCATAGAACTGAACTTGAAATGGATATGGCTCTAAATGCTTTGACAAGCATTATTGATACTTTGTCGCTCATGTCAGATACAGAGGGCTATGGAAGCTATACTTTAGCTGTTGGTGATATGGACTCGTACTTACAACTAGATCGAGCAGCATTGACAGCACTTAATTTACTTCCTGACCCACTGCTCGCTAATAGTTCTATTACGACTCAAAATGGAAGTATCCTTGAGCTTTTAAATCGAGGAAAAACAGCAATGGGCAAACGATTACTTGAACGATGGATTCGAATGCCTCTTGTAGAATCATCCAAAATTGCAGAAAGACAAGATATTGTTGAGCTCTTTGTGGATGAATCTACTTTACGTATGGAGCTGTTGGACGAATGTATGAAGGCAATTCCTGATCTTGAAAAACTCGCTTTGTCCTTGGATAAGCAAAAAAATGTCAAGTTGGATTACCTTGTATCTGTGTATGATGCTGCGAAGTTTGTACTTCCACGCATTCATGAAGCAATTCACGATCATGAACGTCTGAAAGAATCCTTCACAGCACCTCTCCACAAGGTTATTACTGATTTCACTGGGTACATTTCGCTTATTGAGGAACTTGTCGATATGTCTACTCGACCCAATGTCACAGTAAATGCCAAGCATGACCCTGAATTGCTTGCTTTACGTGCATCGATGAAAGATTTGGAAGAAGAAATTGAAGCTGAGCATGATAGAGTGCGAAATGACATTTCGGGTGATACAAAACTTGAAAAAGACAAAGTTCATGGATTTGTATTTCGTATCATCGACAAGAAGCAAGAAGAACGCGTTTCAAAGATAAAAGATGTTCATATTTGCCAAGTTCTCGTAAATGGGTTTTATTTCAACACCATGAACCTCAAGTCATTAGCAAAGTCACACAAAGAACACACTAAAGAGTACGAGGCACGCCAAGCTCATATTTTACAAGCTGCCATTGAAGTTGCTGCCACTTACGTTCCTGTGATCGAGTCATCTGCAAAGTTAATTGCCACTCTTGATGTTTTGCTGGGCTTTGCTCATGTGGCTTCACATGCTAGCTACACTCGACCGATTCTCGGAACCTCATCAATTTCATTGCAACAAGCTCGACACCCGTGCGTTGAACTACAAGAAGGTGTCGAATTTATTCCTAACAACGTTGAAATGGAAGCTGAATCGAGATACCAAATACTCACTGGCCCGAATATGGGTGGTAAATCGACTTATATCCGCTCTCTTGGAGCAATAGCTGTGATGGCTCAAATAGGAAGCTTCGTACCGGCAACAAGTGCAATGGTACATTTCCCATTTAGAAATAGTGACTCATTTTTCTTGTAGCTACCAATTCTTGATCGTTTGCTTGTTCGTGTTGGAGCTGGTGACATGCAACAAAGAGGTGTATCCACATTTATGCTTGAAATGCTCGAAGCTGCAGTCATTTGCAAAAAAGCAACATCAAAGTCTTTAGTTATCATTGATGAATTGGGTCGAGGTACCTCCACATACGATGGATTTGGCCTTGCTTGGGCCATTTCCGAATATCTCTTACAACGCAAGTGCTGGTGTGTATTTGCAACTCATTTTCACGAACTCACGGCGTTGGCATCCTCCGTTAAAGGCATTGTCAACAAGCATGTCACTGCACATGCTGTTGATGATACAATTGCAATGGTGTATGAAGTTCGTGATGGTCCGTGCTTGGAGAGTTTTGGGATTCACGTTGCTGAAATGGCCGGATTTCCTAAAGATGTCGTAGCCCATGCCAAGAGAAAAGCTCGTGAACTTGAACACTTTGAAATGCCAAATCCCAACAAAAAAGCTCGTAACAATCCGGTTGAGTTCCGCAACAAGTTTGTGAATTTGTCTATCGATTCCATGTCCGACTCTGACGTTCTAGCCGCTGTTACTAAATTACTAGACTAACTCAGTCACTGTCATCTGAATAGTTTGCTACTAGTGAGTTTGCAGTCGTCTTTTGCTTTTTCTTTGGTGGATGTGATGCATTCTTGGGTTTCTTGGGCTTTGCCTTGACAACAACGACTGGAGTTGTCTTTTCAACCACAGGGGAAGGTGTTACTACAGATACAGCTTTTGCTTTAACAGGAAGCACATCTTTCTTGGCCATCTCTACAAGAAAATAAATATACAAATATTTACCTGCATACTTACGGAATTGTGCTAAATCGGTCTCATGCTGTCGCTTTAAGGTATCATCGATGCTCTTTTGTTGATCTTCTAGCGTTCGAAGAAAATCAATTTCTTCATCATCGAGCCCTTTAGGCGGTGCTGTCAATTGCATTAATCGAATTCATGCACTTAAAGACTTCGTACCGAAAGGATTGTTTTTTTCCTTCCATTCTGCATCACGTTTATCTTTCATCTCTTTTAGTCGTTCATACAGCGGTCGCTGATCAACTACAGAAGAACCAGAAGCCGCTGGTTTGTCAGAGATACGAGTTTCTTCAACATTGTCACCAAAGAGCTATTCAATGGTTGGCTTTGAGAATACATTTTTTCTTACTCCGTCTGAAGATGACAGCACTGAAGTAGATACGAATCCAGCGATAGGCTTACTCCGTGGCTTGACACTTTCATCTATAGTTTCTACAATTGGAAGCCCCGCAGCTTCAGTTGGAAATTTGCTCGAGACACTGTTGCTCATAAAGCACAAAAATCTTAATCAAGAAGAATAATACGTGCAAAAATGTCGGCTGTGGGATTTGAACCCACGCGTACGAATACATCACGACCTGAACGTGACCCCTTAGACCACTCGGGCAAACCGACAGTAAGTGTGCTACTAACGTGGTTAACAGCCAAACACTGCGACGGTGGTGTATGTATGGTGCAGCTAATGGCTTCTACTGCCTAAATGACTTCCTCCAGCCTTCAGGCTTTTGGCCAACCCGTGCAATCTTCATGGCACGCAAGTCAACAGGCAATCCTGCTGCTGAGGTCGAGCTTGGCCCCACTGGTGCCATACAACTCGTCGTCACCAAGACGATGTCGGACGTTTACCACCACCTTACGAGAACTTACCGTCGCCTCATCCAACTCCAACCCTGTGGCCCCATCGGCCCTACATCATCCGCCACTACTACTACTCGCACCACAACCGCTCCTGCTGCACCCTTGACCACTGCCATCAGTGCCACCACGGCCATTGCCCAACCCATAGCAACTGTTGGCATTCATCCACCCATCAATGGCACTTCAGCGTCCATGACCACTGCCAACAGCACGCCCACCACCATAGTTATCGGTGAATCCCTGCTCAGAGCCAATAGTCGACCCCTGCCCTCCGCGACTGGGGGCACTACCACCACTACTATCGGTATATCTGTACCCATAGCTAATGCTGGGCTCACGATGACTGCTTTAAGGGGACAACACCCATTTGTTGATTTGGTGAAGGACACCATCCAGCCCTTCGAGCTATGGCCCCGGCGTTATGTCTCTAAGCTTGCCTACCATGCCCCGGACAGTGATGCCGTCCATCCTATGGCAACTACCCAACGTGAATCACCTCAAGCTCTAACCCCATATGCTCGGCTGGTGCGACGCACATGCCGAACTCCACCACCAGTGCATGCAGACGTTTGCTCTTCAACATGCTCCCAGTCAATGCAAGATTTGGTTACCTCCAAACCACTCAACCTACGGCTATCTGCTGTGCCTACGGATGCGATGCGGTCGAAACCAAGCAACATGCCTTCCATGACTTTCCTCGTATTCGCACCCTTTGGGATTTCCACTCTACTGCTTGGGATTGCTTTGGAGTTGATTTCAACTGGTCTTCTATCAGTGATTTGGAGATGTTTATGACTAACCGACTTGGCTCCCACTATTACGATGCCCTCTACATCCTATGGTCCCTACTCGTTGCCTCCTTGCTTTACTCTAATTAGGCCCAACACAACTTTGTCCAATATGAAAATCGATCACCCTTGTCAACACGAACATGGACGGAACTCTCCTTTCACGCATGGACCATGTCCATTCGACGATGGCTCCGTCTACAAGATCCATCTTGTGCCGACCGCATTGCTGTTCTTGAGGCCCTTCAGATCCTCCAGAACCAACCCAATTACCGCGACTTGTTGACTCGGTACCCCCATAGCCTGCAACTTTAGCTTTATCACTGCAGCGTGTACTACCAACCCACTCTATTTATTCCCTCAACTATCACCTACCTTGTCATTCTGATACCAAAGTAGACCAACTGCTGTGGCATTAGAACTCGGGACATTTTCTCTCTATACCGATATAACTCTTGAGCTATAATGAGATTTTATATCTCCAGCACGCCAGATTTTGCCTATATCTATAGCTATAGCTCACCCTTGGAACAATATTTTCTACCTATATCACTTCGAACTTCGTGTAACTTCAGTTCAATCCATATGACGTACTTTTGTAACAGTATATCAGTAACAATATAGTGTTGAGTTAAACACCATTTGCATCAATACCTATATAGTGTAAGATATGTCATGTACCACAAAGTTTATATATATATTCAATCATCAGGACATGATCAGCAATCATCATCAACACAATGCTGGCAAAGGTAAACCCATTGATACATGCCTGGTATTCCTCACAAGGATGATGTATGGTATTAGTGATTATTTCATATTATGCTCAAATATTCTCTTGAACAGTTTAGTTACTGCAAATAAAAGGGTAGTAAGTGATGAATAAATTTAACCTGTTTTTACTTGTGTGCAAAAGGATAGGACATCGTGATAAAACAATGTATTTTGGGTATTTCTTTTACAGATACACTCATAAAATACATATAATTTTGCTATTATCTTTTAGACATAACAATGGGTCGTGGACAATCTCTTACTCAGCAAGGTCGAATAGCAACACTAAATGCTAAAGGGTATATGATAAGGAAGAGTGCCAATGAAGTGGGCAGAAGTAGGAATGCTGTACGCAACTACATCTTAAATGGAAAAGACGGTGGTGCAAGATACAAAACAGGCCGTCCAAGCAAGCTTACCCCCAAGGACAAACAAAGATTGTTCAGAAAGAAGCCAGTGGTGTTTTAAGTGCTCGAAAATTAGCTGAAAAACTTGATCTAAATGTTCACCGAAGAACTATTACTCGTGCGCTCAACTCATCACAAATCTTTAAATACAAGAAAATGAAAAAGGCACCTGCACTACGGGACCACCACAAGGTTGCTAGAGTTAAGGGGACTGAATATGTCTGCACTAGTGATGACGACTGGGCCAAGGTTATCTTTTCTGATGCAAAGAAATTTAACCTAGATGGCACAGATGGGCTGAAAAGCTATTGACACTGCCTTTGTAATGTACCTATTTTGGCTATGAGCCGTAAAAACGGCGCCTATTACGTTATGGTTTGGGGTGGGATATAGTCAAGTGGAACTACACAATTTGCAATGTTGAAAGGCGACCAAAATTCAGTTTCCTACTAATACTTTGTCACATTATTTGCTACCTGCTATATCATTCTATTTTAATGGCGATTTCCTGTTTCAACAAGAATATGCTAGTGTGAATAGATCAAAGCATACTCAATTATTTTTGTCTGACTATGTAATACGATGGTGTGGCCTGCATTGTCCCCAGACCTCAATCCTAATGTGAATGTCTGGGGATTTATGGCAAAAATTGTCTACGCAAATGGCCGGCACTACTTCTCTAAAGAAGTGCTCCAAGTATGAATTCTACAAGCTTGATCACAAGTGTCTAGTGAATACATAAAAAACTGATTGGCTCTGAAAGCAAGATGTATTGAAGTATTGAAGTCTAATGGTAGCCATATTAACTATTGATTAACTTCAAACAATACAAAAGTAACTTGTCCCATCCTTTTGCACACGTGTAAAAACACGTTAAATTTATTCACCACTTACTACCCTTTTATTTGCAGTAGCTAAACTGTTCAAGAGAATATTTGCGCATGATATGAAATAATCACTAATACCATACTTCATTCTAAAGTCTAACTCTATCTAAATGTTGTTAAAATGGTGTGTCCTATTCTTTTGCACACCACTGTAGATGCATTGTATTTCAGCTCAGAGTTACTGTACTGCACTGATGTACACAAGGCGTGAAACGGGATTGAAGAAATTCGTCTCGTCGTCAATACTACTTTGCATCACCTGATGCATTCTACCGTTGTCATTATCTTGACTTGAAATTTGTATTGCCGTTGTTACCCAGTTAAAACCTACTGTATCTGTAAAATTAATACTTATAGTATTATTAAATGTAAAAGGAAGCGTGCGAGCCAATCCATTTGCTCAATGAATCAATTGAAAAGTTGCAACATGAAGCGCAGGGCCGAGCCTGGTGTATCCGCTTCCAAGAAAGCAAAAGTTGATGATTATTCCATTATTCTTCGCGAAATAATGCTAAATATACAGCGAGAACAATTGGAGCCACTTGTAGACAGCTTGGGAACAATGTACAATATTTTAGACACTGAAAATCCATCAGAATGTGCATTTTTGAAGACTTACCTTGACATTTCACCTCAAGCGACTCATTTTCTTGATCTCTGGGGGAGTTCTGTGTGGAAAGAAGACAAGAAACGTGATATGTTTGCACCAACTATGGAAATCCTGGTGGCAATTCTTAAATATAAACACGTGCATGATGCTGCAGGTGCTGAAACATTAGCTATTTCCATTCTTAAGACTAAGATGGAATGGATTACAAAGCATCTTTCATGGTCGGATAAGCCTCATATTGAATATGCTACGCTTTCTCTGTGCACTGCAATGGTATCAACGAGTAAACGTGTTGCTAGAGAATTTGTACGATTATTTGACTTTGGTGGCAAAGTTTTTCAAAAGCTTGTTACTCGAAGAACGAAAGATTACACTGTGCCTAACACAGAAAGAATTATCTCCGTGCGAAGAAGCTTTATTGAATTAGTGCTCGAGCTCACTGCGTCAAAAGATGAACACGTTTATCGATTTATGGTCAAAGCTGATGGCACAACTAGTAGCGTTTTTAAAAGTTTGGATGCTGATACTTTTGAAGACGTCGAGTGGATTCTTTCAACTCTTTCAACCACTGTATTGGCCAAGAATGACACACAGCATAAATACAACGTGTTCTCTATGGCAGCTATTACTCAACTGCTCAAACTATTAGAATCGGAAGATGAACGCATTCCAGAAATTTCTACCAAGTACCTTCGTCTTCTCTTTTTTTCTCCAAATGCTCTTTATCATACTTCACAAACATCGACACTTCCTTTTCTTTCCAAGAGAAAAGCAAAAGATCATTTAATCCATACCAATGAATCCGAAAGCTCAATTGCAATCGACATCGTCAACAAAGTTGTTGGTTCTTTTAACATTTCGACTTCGTTTGTTGATCCAAAACGAGAGGCACTACTTTTAGAGTTTATTCAACATTACCCTGGGCTCGCATTTAAAATGCTTGAATCGTTCCTTGTTGTTGTTCAACCACGAATGTCTTACAAATGGTTTGCTGCCACATCGTTTGTTATTAAAGTACTCAACCTTCCATTGGCACCACTTGAAAGCTCGTTATATGAACTTGCTTCTCCTGAGTCTTTGGAAGGAATCATGCGTTTAATACTTCCTGTGGCGATACAAAAGCAAGTTTTATCCAAAGCTCTTCAAAGTAGTGAACCTCTTGTTGTTTTTACAACTCTGAACTTGCTCACGGTTGTCATGAACCGCGTAGCTCAACTACATAAAATGCTCGTACCAGAAATTTCAAAGTTGCTTGAAAAAGAGCTTCGATCAATGTTGCCTCCTCCAGAATTGATCCTCACACTATGTTCCAAATACCGACATGACGACTCAGCTGCAGGGACAAAGTCTGGATTAATTCATGCTCGTTCGCTCTCTGTCCTGCGCATGTATTTCATTTATCTACCACTTGTAATGAGTGAAACCAAGTTTGACATATCTAAACTCATTGCCTCATCGTCAATTATGTCGCCGACAGCTTCTGGTGCCCTTCTTCAGCTCTTACGTGTAGCTGAACCAAATCGACTATCTTGGATTGTTTTGTGTGGAGATTCTACCAAGTTTAAAGCTCTCTCGCAATGTTGCTTGAGCAAGCATTCGACAATTGCTACTCTCGCAAGACATGTTGTTCGTCGCATTCTTCAATCGCTACATATTTTTGGGATGACTGCAAAGATGCCCCATGAAATTGATGTATGGCTTCACCATTTGACTTTAGATGCCATTGACTTCTTTGATCAACTTGTTCGAAATGTGGCTTTGAACCCATTTGCTTGTATTAGGGGCTCATCATTAAGTCCTATGACACGAGCCCTTGTGGCTTATTTCCAACTTGAACTATATCCGTTGCCTCTAAAAGGAGTCGATCCAAGTTTGGCTAGTGTTTATGGTGCTTCAGTTCTTCGAACCATTTTGGTTTTGACCAGCTCGACACATGAATTGTCTCTCAACGACCAATTTCAGCGGGACCCAATCTCTTTAGTAGAATCGTATTCCAAAGCAACAACTTCCCTATTATCGAAGCATCCAACTATCGCAATTGTTCCTAAGCGAACAAAATCGATTGAAAACCTTAAAAATGGTGAAAGTCTTGTTCTAACCGAAAAGCTATTACTCTCAGCATTAAAGGAATCTGGATCCTTTGATAGCATCGAAAATTACTTTTCATCGCATTCAACAGCATCGATATTTGATAGTCCCGAAATGCAATCTGGTTTTGAAAGATTAACAGACGACAAGAGTATTATTCAACACTTTTTTCGCTCTGTGTCGACAATTACAACACTTCGGTCATTATTTGCCCCGTTTATTGCTCTTAGAGGTTTGGATATCTACATTCCAAAACTAAACGTGGTGATCGACTACCTTAAAAAAGAATCTACTGGTGCAAACAAGAAAGAAATTCAGATGCTGGCATCGTTAGACATTGTTTATGGACTCTCTGTTTACCTCAGTCGTGTCAATCGCGGTCTAAAATCTCCAAAAGGCTATTGTGATTTGGTGGGCTTGTCTGTTTCTGTTTTACATCATCTATTAGCAACCATTTCAAAGGAAGCAACGAATGATACCTTTTGGCAACAAATTTGGCATTACCAAGGCCAGGTCATCAAATCACTATCTGAAAAATTTGATGTGGTGCTTTTGAAATGGGCTCTAGTTCCTTACTCCCTTGCTTCTTTACTTCCAAAAGCACATCTACCGGTTCTCCTCACTCATTACGGAAAGACTAGTCCACTAGTGATCACTATGGCCAACCATGCAACCTTATCTGAAATTCATGATTTGCTTGATGATCTTCTTACTCAAAAGTCCAATGCACAACTTGTATCTCATATACTCGAATTATGTCAACATGAAGCTCAACCTGTACCTGGTCTATTTGAAAAAGTTTTTGGTTTTGCTTCCATGCACCAAGCAGACGTCGCCCCTTTACGATGGATGAATAGCTACCTAAAGCATCACCGTGTACCCTCTGATGATACTCTTTTAGCTCTCTACGAATCCTGCTGGTCGGCACATGATGAAGTACATGTAGTCCTTATGCAAGAGCTCATTCGCAACCACGCATGTTGTCGTGTAGCTTTTGAGTCTACTAAGGACACGAAATCTGTGTCCGAAGATATGATGCCTGCACTTTTGAAGCTGTGTGCCACCTATTTGAACTCTTCGCCGATTGCTTCTGACTGTGTTTCTTGGATTGAAGGCATCATTGTTCCTTCATTCATTGATAGTGTTATGGTTGGTACTTACGACAATGTTCGCCCTCTTATTCAAATTTATGATGCAATGGAATCGAATCTGAACTGTAGTGATGACTTGGAATGGCTTGGTGACCTAATGAAAAAGAAAAAAAGCTCGCTTTCAAATGCTCAATTGCAAGTCCTTTTACTTGTGGTACAGCACTACGACCTCACTTCATTTGCCTTCAAGATGCTTCAATTCACTCTGCACCAGCTACAACACACCACAGATGAAGCACAAGCGGAATCCTTCGCTTTTATGGCGGAAAATATTCTTACAAAATACGTGGGATCCATGAAGAAGTTGCCATTAATCGCTATCGATGCATTTAAGTCACATCTTGATAACTTCTCAAGTTGGCATTCCTCGCAATCACTGCTTGGACTTATCAAAACAATTGCTGTTCTTGTACCATCCATCAACTTAGCTCCTTCAGCTACATCTATTGTTCATGCTATTGATACCATCGAGTTGACACCAGCGCTACTGGAAACCTTTACTGCAATTCTGGCAACAAATGAGTGTTCGAGTGATATCGTCAATGAAAATTTGCTCAAGACTCTGCTTCCTCATTATACCGCGTCTCTTTCCCGAGTAGACTGTGCCTTAAAGCTCTTGTTTGAACTTGTAGAATCAAAGTACAATGTTCTCTTGGAGAATGTTCATTATTGCTTCGGAAAAGCTAGCAATGCTACATCCATTGCACTTTCTAGTCATGCTCAGCATTGGCTTCTTGAAGAAATTGAGCCACAACGAATGCGTAAGTCGATTGAATTCTTTCCTTTGGGTCGAGCCTTTACGATTGGAGTATACAATACTGCTGAAGAAGACACTGTGTATGATCCGTCGTTCTTTCTACCTCTTGTGGCTCATACCTTATCAACCAGCCACATCCCAGACAAACAACTTTTGCAATCTGGTATTCTTGGGTATATACTTCTTTAGTATTGTAGATGTTCATGCAATGATTGTAGTTATGCTCTGTGTGCTCTATCGGCTGAAGATGACTCAATTCGCTCGTATGCTTATGGCATTGTGGCTTCAGCTCACGAGGCAATGAGCGCCACTGCTCGCTCAACAGATTTTAATGAACGTCGTCAAATTTATCTCCTTCTGGAGACACTGAAGAATGGAATTACAAGTGTACACGAAAGATTGCCTTCACTTCTTACAGTATTTGCAAATGATGCAATTTCAGTTCTATTGCGTCCTGGGCATTTTATGTACCCTTTGATCAACGCGTTTTTACTTGCACGTTCAGCTCTTGATATTAGTGATGTTCCAATGTTTTACACATTATTCAATTCGAGTTCTATTACATATCGACAAGAACGTTCATGGCTGCTTCATATTGTAAGTATTTTACTCTTGATCAATTGTGATGTTTTGATCATAGATTAAGCGTGGGGTGCGACTGGACATCGATGTTGATTTATTACAACGTCGGCACGTATTTGCAATTCTTTTAAGCTTTTTCGACTCACCACTTGCTGACGCTTATACTCAAGACTTTGTACTTCATATTATTTCAAGATCTGTGCAAACTCCTCACGGAAGTTTGGTCTTAGTGCACAAAGGTGGTCTTATTCAATGGATTGAATGCATGACGATTAAATACTTTGATAAACCTTCTGTGGTCCAATGGCTTCTTACAATTGCCAGTGATGCCATATCGGTAAATTCCACCTATAAAATATTTTCTCATGTACTCTATAGAACTACGATCTTCCTGAAAATGCAAGTACAAAATACCGAGCTAACTCCATTATTCAGCTGAAGCAAATGTGTACAACACTCGTGAACTATTCGAATTCACTTAATAGTGAAGCAAAGGATTTACTTAGAACAATTTTTTTGAAGGTAATTGTTTTGCTGAAAATCAAAGCTCATATTCATTTAGTATTTCCAACTTGCCATCGCATCCCATGAAATACTTGCTGAAGAAATTGGCCTAGTTGCTGCGATTGGAATTTGGTTCTCGCTGGATTTGACAACTTCGTCCACCAAATTAGTCCAAGGCAGGGACATCGCCGAGTTTCTTGACTACATTGCACATTGCTTTGAATGGATTACAGAAGCATCAACAGCGATTGATTTTCAGCCGTCAACCTACTCTCAATGGGCACAGCTTACTGCATTTGTTTGCAGCTATCTATCATCTACAGCTTCATCTTGGAAAATCAAGGAAAACTTTCCCAAGTCTGTGCACAAACTTATGGGAATGTCGTCCCAATTTGCTGCAGCGGTAGAACAAAGCCTAAGTGCTGTTCACGTGCATGTATATCTTAAGTCACAATAAAATTGTATGAACTAGTCGGCAAAGAAATCATCGGGTGCTTCCATTTGACTCACGGGCTGAACAAAGCTGGGAAAAGTCTTTCGTCGCATTTTATCCAGTTCTTGACGCATGTACTCAATTTCTTCTGTCTGAGCTCTGGCTAAATCAACAAGCTTTCGACGAACAGTAATTGCTTTCATCTTGGATGTTTTTCCTGCTTTAGGTCGAGTTTTAGCTTGTCGACGACTTGCCATAATATCTTCACGGATATGAATGTGCATTTGAAGATCAGCAAGTTGTTGTTTAAACTGTTCATTCTCTTTAAGACGTTCAGCCAAGGTATTCTTAAGGGTTTGAATTTGTTTATGTTGCTTGACTGTATTGGTATGTTGACTTTTGGCTATAGATGAAAGTTTGGACTCGAGAAGATGTTGTTCTTGCTTTTGTTTTTCAGTCGAGTCACCTGTGGTAAATATTTCTTGGAGATTTTTTGTCACTCGTAAAAGCTGCAAATCAGTATAATGATCATCCATATTTTTCTTTTGCATTGCAAGGTAAGTATGTTCCCACTCCATGAGATTGATATTTTTACGAAAGTTTTTGATCTTGTTGAGAATTCCCACTTGCTCTTTACCATGAGCTAAAATCGTCTCATTTAACTTTTCCACACTTGCTCGACAAATTAAAAGTGCACTTTCAGTCTCTTCTCCAAGGGTAGCTACATCATCACCACTTGCTTCATCTTGACCTTGTTTAATTTTGACTAGAATTGGTAGATTTTCACTATTCAAACGTATCGAGTCACTCAGATCTTGCAATTCTTTTTGAAGTTGAATTTGTTTATCTTTCAGTAAATTGAGTTTATATGTCATAATGTCATAGACCTAATACAAAGTAAGCTTTATACAACTGCATATTTAACCTCTTTAGATTCCAGATGAGCTTCACTTTTTAACTTGACAATATTTTCTGAAGTAATTTTACGACTTCGACATTCATTTAAAGCAGCCCAAATCGGTGAATCAAGTGTGATTGATTCTGGTCGATCCACGTCAGGATCAAGAGGTAAAATTTTGCGAAATTCAAGTCTTTTTTTCTTGGTGTCTAGAAAAGCAAATGGATCAAAGTTTGCATCATCCACCACTTGATTTGACTCATTGCCAGTCGTGTTTTCAATATCATTAAGAAGAGCTCGAGAAGAGGCTGCTTTCAAAGTTTTTGATGCGCTATTACGACGTCGAGCTCCAGATTTCTTACCATCATCTTTAGCATCATCAGTATTTCTTCTTTTGCGATAAAGCTCTGTAAGTGAACGCATAACTTCATGTTCTAATGGCACTCCAGCAGCTTCTTCAATTTCACGAGAAAAAGCTTTTTCTAAACTTTTATCATCTTCCATGGCTCGATGCAATTCTTCTCGACAGCTTTCCATTCTCTTTTCAAATTGTTCTTGATCAATTCCCAATGTTTTAATTTCTTCTGCAAGGCGATCAATTTCTGATGCTAACAACTTCATTTCATGACAACTATGTTCATGTTCCAAAAGTACATCTCCAAGGCGAAGCATGTACATTTGTTGGGTTAAGACACTCATACGAGTTGCCAAGTACAAATCTTGAAGTTGTTTGAGTTTATCATCAAACCCACGGCAGATATCAACAATATCAGCTTTTAGCTTTTTGAGCTCAAGGTCCAAAGACTTTTTGTATTTTTCTTTTTCTTCCATGATTTTAGCTGCTTCTGCTTCATAAGCTTGTAATTTCAACTTTTGTTCAGCAGTCATTTCTTCCACTGGAACTTGATCCATCCAAGCTTCACGAACAAGATTTTGGGTCACAGCTAATTCTTTTTTAACTTCAAGAGTTCCATTCATCATATCATAAAGAGCTCGACCAGCTACATCATCTTTTCGATTTTGAGCTTCTAGCGCTCTTTGAGCAGCTTCAGTAGCTTCACGAGTCTTTCGCATTTCCTCTGTTTCGTACGGTGTTTTTGTCATTTCTGATGGTTGTAGAGTTAACATTGAGTCAGTAAGTTCATCAGGTAGCCATTTGAATATAGTGAGGTTTTCAACACATTTTAGTTCACCACAGATTTCACGAATTCTTGTGTTTTTCGCTTCAATTTCATCCATCTTTGTCTCTTTCAGTTTAACCATTTCATCAAATTCATGGTTGTATTCGCTAACAAGATGGCGTTCATAAGCTTGTAGCAATTGAATTTGTGTTCTTTGTTGCTTTTGAGTGCGTATCATAGCTGGGTGATAAATTAAATCCACTAGACGTATTGGTGCTGAAATATCAAACTCTTCACCATTAGTTTTAGCTGGTGGACTTATTACTTGTGGTTGTTTAGATGATTCACCAAGACGTCTACCAAGGGTTGGATGTAATAAACCAGCATTTACCATCCAGTTAATATTTGGTGGTATAATATCTCCATGGTGATAAGCAGATGATGTCCGTCGTGCTTCAGCTCGAGAAGATTTAGATGGCTCAAGCATCATCATTTGATACTCTATTTGACGCAGTCTTTTAACATTAGCTTCTTGACGCTTTTCAACTTTAGATAGTTTTCTTGTTGGAATATTGTACACAATAAGTTCCACTGAGAGTAAACCATGAAGTACTCGGCCTTTAACATCACTTGTATCCCAAAATTCACGCTTCATACGTTCACGGATTATGTTCATTTCTGCTATTTGTCTTGAAATAATCCGTCGGACATCATTGGCACGAGCTTCATTTTGGGCTAATAGAGTCGTTTGCTGTTCTTTGTTAATGACAAATTCATCTCTTTCAAGTACTTCCATCTCTGGCAATTCTGCATTATGTTGCAGCATAGTCTTTAGTTTTAGCTGAAGGTCATTTAATGGACCACGAATTTTCTCTTTGATTGAATCAAACTTTGCGCGTGCTAATGCATCTTGTTCTTCAGCAAATTTGTCAAGAAATGGTCGTCCATCATCAGTAAGAACCCATCGACTTTTCATTTCAAGTAATCGAATGTCATTTGAGCTTGCTGAGCGTAATAGGTTGATGTATAATGGACTCGAACCTTCAGTAACACCTTTAACCAAGACAAGCCCATTTTCAGCTCGAATTTCAATACAAAAGATGGCACCATCAACACCAGCAGAGTACAAGTACAAACTTTCTTCTGAATGCGTAAATGTTAGTGCTGTGATTGCACCAGCGTGCAGTATGAGGACTTTTTGCTTGGAAACAAACCATTGAATATCCTTAAGAGAACTTGTTGATTGTTTTGGTTGTACAAGCCATAAAGTCACAGCTCCATCGGCTCCACCCATAGCAATAAGTTCACTTCCATCTTTAGTTGCAATGACGCTCTTGGTGATGCTTGTCATTGGTTTTAAGTGAGCTTCGGCATGAATAGCGATTGCTTCAGAAGTCTTTTGTGTTTTTGGAGCATCATTGATTTTAAGAACACTTAAAGCTTTAGAGCTACGATTGATATAAGCTAAGAGCTTAGCTGCAGTTGTAGCCAAGAAAACTCCGCCATGAACTACAGTGGAAGG
>JNBS01000796.1:2095-18171 GCA_002081575.1 Thraustotheca clavata | reverse complement strand
TACAATGAGCTTCCCATCTCGTGGAAATCCTGCAAACAATCCGTTGTAGCTGCATTAACTGTGGAAGCAGAATATTATGCGATCAATGCTGCAATCTCTGAAGGCCTGTACCTTCTTCAACTGCTGGGTAAACTTCATCAAGTACAAGAACATGTTACCATCAATGAGGACAACACTGGAGCCATTTAGCCCGCGAAGAACCCGTGCTTCCATGAAAGAACCAAATATATCTCCCTAAAGATGCTCATAATTCGAGACTATGTTGCCAGTGGTGTTATCAATTTGAATTATTTCAAGTCTGCAAGACAAATTGCCGATGGATTAACCAAGCCGCTGCATTACTGCAATCACCAGCAGAAAAGCTACAAATAGCTGCAGTTACAATTATCAGAAGTGCATTAAATGGAACATTCAAAATCCTATTCGCTATTTTTAGCCAAGCATATTGCTTGATGTTTGGAACGTAAAATAGAAGCAAAATTTTCCCAATATTGTCACCCCCTGGGTTTTACGTAGTGTAATGTTTAGCGTAGTAGGGTAAAGGGTTTAACTCGATTATGTATTGGATGAATAGGTTAAAAAGTTTCCTGTTGTATTTTTTGACTGGAGTAGGATGATCAGCAGTGAATCGAGCGACTCGGAACTAGAGCACGCAGCACAACAAGCAGCTCAATTGCCTGTGGCTAAAGGGACTAAACGAACAAGAGCTTCATCAGATGCTGAAAAATCACGTGAAGAAATTCTTAAAGAGCGCCAAGCACGACGAAAGCAGAAGCGAGCTGAAAAACAAGCTGCAAAACTTCAAGAAAAAGCTCAAGAAGAAGAACGATTGAAAGAAGAACGACGTACAAAAGGACGATTGTTTACAGTGTCAATTGCTGTGCCTGGATCGATTGTGGACAATGCTCAAACTAAAGAATTAAAGACTTATTTGGCTGGACAAATTGCTCGTGCTGCTGCAATTTTTCAAGTAGATGAAGTAATTGTGTTTGATGATCAACTTGGAAAAGCTGCAAATGATAAAGATGTGACCAAGAAGTACAATAACCCAAATGATTGCCATGTATTCCTTGGACGAATTCTTCAGTATTTGGAAACACCACAATACCTACGAAAAGCACTCTTTCCTGTACACTCAGACCTTAAATATGCAGGCCTTCTCAATCCACTTGATTGTCCTCATCATATGCGTGGAGATGAATGGACAACGTATCGTGAAGGTGTTGTCGTTGAACAAGCTACAAAAGATAAGAAAGGATCGTATGTCAATGTTGGCTTGAAGAAATATGCTGTGATTGACAAGTATATTCAGCCTGGCGTTCGTGTGACTGTCAAGCTTGATGAATCCTCCAAAGACAAGAAAAAGCGTAAGAATTATTACTGAGAATATGGTCTCAATATTATGATAGTTGCTGGGACTGTTGTCTCTCCTGCAGAGCCACGTGAACAATTGGGAACATATTGGGGCTACACCATGCGCTTTGCCACCTCCTTAAAAGAAGTGTGGACTGAAAGCCCATACAAAGTAAGCTCATGGATTTTTTCATTGTCTTTACACTTTACACTATTGTAGAAGGGCTATGATCTCAAGATTGGTACGTCTGAACGTGGTACAAGCTGTGTAGATGACAGAGACTTTAAACTACCACCATTTGAGTATGCTTATATCTTTATTATTTAGTATATCTGATGTTAACTTAGGCATGTACTTATTGTATTCGGTGGTGTTGCTGGTATTGAAGAATGCACAAGTGCAGATGAATCGATCGCTGTGAATGGGGATCAAGCTCATACTTTGTTTGATATGTGGGTCAACACTTGTCCACAACAAGGCAGTCGTACAATTCGATCGGAAGAAGCTATTCTAATATCCATGTCTGCTCTTCGACCACATCTCATGTCCAACAAGATGCCGTAATGTGCAATAGAAGTATGTATCAAAAAGATAATTTTCATTTCCAAGCTATATTGCCTCTAACTCACTTAATTCCATTTCAAAATCACAGTCGCTCAATGAGGACGTTGGGTTGTATCGACTTTCATTCCCAAGAGGCATAAGACCACTCGCATCCATGTGAATTCTGTTCAAGTCGTCTGCATCATCGTCATCATCATCTTCTTCATCGTCTTCAAAGTCATCTTCCTCAACACCAAAATCCATTCCAAATGGAGTCTCGCTCGGCTCAGTCTTGATGGTTAACATTGTCGATGGGGTAGCCACTGGAGTCACCACAGGTACAGTTGATGCTGTTGGCATGCTTAGTGCACTCGTTGGTGCGGGTGGTGGACGCCTAGCAATTGCTGCATTGATGGCATTGGCATCGTCAGGAATTGTATTGCACCGTTTGGTTGCTGGGCATTTCTTGTAGCAATGAAACTAAATTAACAACTTAGCTCAAAAGCTTTAATAAACATCATACCTTGCGTCGACACACTGTCGATCGATTCTTTCCACAACAACACATTTCCTATTACTATAAGATAAAGATCAAAGCTTGAGTCATACCTTGCACACAGGGCATCCACCAACAAAGGTTTGAGAGCCGTGTTCTTCCACCATCTTTTCAGCACACCTAAATTGCCATTAATGATTCATACTCACATGTAAAAAGTAAATACTTTTGGCAGAAAATATGAGGACACGTGAGGCATCGTACGTTCTTTTTGCGCAGATTGCCACACCGATGACAAGAAGCACGATGTCTGACTGTACCATCAGCATCAGTTGTGATTTCATGGGGCATTTCCTTAATAGTTTCTGGAGGCAACAGAGCTTCACGTTCACTGTCATAGACTTGTTCATTGCCATCATAAAACAACAAAGAATGATTTGTGGATGCAGGTAGAGCTCCAGCAGCAATAGAAGTCGTAGTTGTTGGTGTAGCTACAACAGGTGCTGTTGTCGCATCAGAACTCAAATCTTCTTCCTTAAAACTTGAAAATAAAGAGGAACTTTCAACCATGTCAATAATACCAAATGCATCATCAAGCTCAAGAGCTCCATTCATGTGTAAACCAAGTTCATTTCCAGAAAAGAATGTGTTGTTCATCATATCTGGAAGTCCCCACATTGACGACATGACAGATTCTTGAGCTTCTTCATCTTCTTCAGGGCCCCAAGGGTGAGGAATTCCAAGCATATCATCAAGAGTTGTAGACGATGGTGGAGGAAGAGGCTTGGCAATGGGCATGGCTGGTTTAGGCTTCTTTTTAATTTCTTTCTTGATCATTGTTGCTGGATCAATTGGAGTTAAAGCAGGTTTGCGTGGAAGCCCTGGAAGGGTAGAAGTGGGTGGAACATGGGCACAAATACAATGGCGTTTAACACAATTTCGACATTGAACACATTTTTTCAAATGGCACTTGCATACTTTCTTATCTTTCTTGTTGATCAAGAACGAATTCAAAGCTGAAGGCATTAAAAGTGAATTAGGGGTGACTTTAATTTCTTTCTTAGGTACCGCCTTTGCTGCACTCTTTGGGTCTTTTGCACCAAGTAATAGTTGTAGAGAATCCAACATTTCTTTAATATCTGGCATATCTCGTTGGCGAAGTAGAGGAATGAGTTGCCCAAGTCCAAGAGTCTCAAACACTGTAATCGGCTCACATTTGTTCAATCGTTGCACGTATAATTGCAAAGCAGGAACCATCCAGCATCGGACAATATCAGGAGATGAAAGTGCATCAAATTGGGAGGCCATTGTCACAAGTGGCCAAGGACCAAGTTGGAGTTGATAAGTATTAATCATAGCTACAATTAACGGAATGATTCATTTGCAATTTTGCACTTAATATCTTACCAGACTTTCGTCCAAGACGTTCTTCAAAGTCTAAAGCTTGCATTTGAGTTTGAAGATGGTATCCATGTAAAAAGTAGCTCGAAAGAAAGACAGCGGTAGCTGGTTTATCTGCAGGGATAGCTCCATTAGACATCTTGTCTCCATTTGGTTTTGGAGCGTAAAGCGCATAAATCCAGCCAGATGGAATAAGCAAAGTGGTGTTGGGCTCAAGTTCACATTTGATGCATTTATCCACGGTATCAGCGAAAAAGATGGAGTTTGAGAAGGATGAAAGCTGCCACTCCATAAATTTTTCAAAATGCACTGTTGATGGAGGAATAAGGTAAACCCAGAGAGGAATACCATGAAGGTGGTGCAGCCAACATGAACTACCATTTGCATTCATGCGGAAATCACGATACGTCGATGCACCATATACAGCAGCATAAGTATTAGGATTCCTTGTGGACGATGATCGATTGAGTTGATGAAACCAGTCCATGTCTTGTACAGCTAAACATCTTGTTATTTATCTAAAGCGCAATCAAACCAATGTACCTTGAGGTGGGGTAACATTGAATTCCAACTGCGTATCTACAATAGGAAATTCAACATTATATGGCCATTCCTCTGCAGCTTGGTTGGAGTTGCTAATGCTAGATATCTCTGAATACGAAAGAGAGCGATATTCTTGCGAAGCATTGTCAATAGTCTTAACAAGACTTGTGGCACCTACAGAATCATAAGAGCTTGAAAGTTATCAAAATAGCATACAAATAATGTTTGGTAAATCCTCCACTTGCATCATATTTGCTGGTACTGCTAAACCTGGAATATTCCCCACAGCATCTTCAACTATAATGGGTTCTTGAAAGCCATGGGCTTGAATAGCAGTAATATTTAAAGTCTAAATCCACATTATCACAATCAAATCAGGAAATTATCTACCGAAGGTGCCATGCGTCGAATGCCTGATCTAGCAAACATCCCTGCGTGCAATAAATGATGAAATTTTTCGCTTGTTTTGTCGACAGCGATTGCAGCATTCATAGTTGATAATTCTTTCATATTGAGCGAAGCGAATTGACGTGGCAAAGGCAATAACGATGCATCCGTTGCCTTCATAGTGCTTGTAGCAACTACAATTCAATTTAAACAATCTACAAGTACCAGTATCATGTACATTTAATTTTCGCTCCATTGTTAGTACATGATGGACAAGCATATTGCGCAATGGCAAAAGCACGTTCTTCGGTCATTTGAACACAATTTCCGTGGAACCAACGATCGCAATGGGCACATTCGATCATAAAGCGCTTTGGATCATAGCCCTGTCTACAAATACACAGCGCTAACGAGCTACCGTCGGCTCCATCGTCTTTGGCATCAGC
The DNA here is from genome assembly GCA_002081575.1 of Thraustotheca clavata. Taxonomy (NCBI): domain Eukaryota; phylum Oomycota; class Saprolegniomycetes; order Saprolegniales; family Achlyaceae; genus Thraustotheca; species Thraustotheca clavata. The sequence continues at coordinate 13,001 of JNBS01000796.1, read as the reverse complement.
CTGGTTGGTGGCACTCATGCAACTCATTTCTATGCGCACTTTCTACGCCAGTCACATACAAATTTCAAGATATTTATACCAAAATGGCAGAGACACATAATCGACAATTGTTATAAATTACTACAGCGTTTAATCACCTTTTTCATCAATTATATAAAGCATTAAACTAAGCTAGAGTGGTGTAGCCTCGATATGTATTGATAACTGGGTCAAATTCACAAATTGGAGCTGAAATGTGAAATTGTTTGATATGTTTCACTACAAATTTGTATTGTGTTCGCAAAACCCACCATATCTGTAGAATTACAAAGAGTTCAAAGACAATAAACAAGTAGAAATACCTCGTAATCTCCTAGACATACTGTACGACTTCGATTGCCTTGAAAAAATAATGGCATCGTGGTCGTTCGATACCCATTTGGTAACTCGGCAAAAAGTCTTGTTTGAGCTAAAATTGTTTCATCTCCTATGTAAAAATTTAGTTGAAATTGTAATACGAGGTATAAACCTGGTTTGTGAAGCTCGAGAAATGTGCCACAATGATTATCTAAACCAAAAGTACCCATACACTGCATGATAAATGCTGTTTGCATGTAGGCTACAGAAACACAATTGAGTTTCACGCGACCATCGAATGTGTAGCAAGAGGATAATGCATTAATGGAAGAGTTGTTATCCCAACAATTAGGAAAACTTTGAGTTGCCATTGATTCAATGGCGAAATTAAGATCAACACTATTGACATTGTAAGATTTTCTTACACAGAGGATTCTACCATGTTGATGAATAGTCAATTGCAAATGAAAGACTTCCGTCTGCATTATATACTGTGGTGTTTCTATATACATTGCCTGCAGCATCCACTAGACAATCGGAATCGAAAGTTGATGGAAAATCACCAACACGGCTACAAAGTGATAAAGTTTATTGGTGAGTTTTAAGCTTGAACCTGACACTTGCAGCCATTGTGTTGCCATACTCATCTAAAAGAGATGCTTCACCATTGGCATTAATATTGGATTTTGGTACAATATACGACTAATTTAAAGAAAATCTTATTGTCAGGTTTAAACTTGATATTACTTACCGGAGTTCCAAATTGATCTTGGCAACAACCTGGAGTAGAAGAACTACATGGATTGATCAAGATGCCAATGGAATAGTCCGGCTTATTGTTATCATCAATAATTTTGTAATCGTAGTAATCTAAATCAATTGTAGTTGTAGCGATTTCTGCGGCTTGTTGTATATTTAAATCTGTTTGAGCTGTTGAATATCGCCATGCATCAATGTTATCCTTTTCATTAGGATATGGCACCACTGAAGCACTGGCACTATGTACAAGGTAAAGTAGCCCAGTGATATCAACTAAAACCATGTTTGTGTCCCTTCACAAACTACGTCTACTTTCACTCAATTCTCTACAAAATGCAAAAGTCCAATTTCTGCAAATTTGACAAGCAATTCAACTTACCCAACATTACTTTTCTCTAATTTCTTTCTTTAAAGCAAAAAACAAAGTTAATGTATTCATCAAATACTTTTAGTTGGTAAAAGTTCAAAGTTCTCTTCTCCATGTCATAAAGGCTCAAAAGTCTTCTCAAGGATTAGATTTTATTGCACAAACCAAATAATTGCTTTATTAACGATAAAGAAGCGCTCCTGAGGTATAGTACTACAAATGAAAGTAAATTGGTGGTGCTTGCTGAAAAATATCATTTTGACGGATGTGGGAGACAACACTTGTCTGTCCAAGTGTAGAAGTGTACAAATGTTCAATGGATTGTAGCGCATTTGGACACAAAACGAAGAAAATTAGCGAAACTTGACCCAAGACTATTTACTTCTACACAATCAATTACCGTTCACCTTTCTGTTAGCCAAGTACACTTTCCTGAGAGGTCACAGTTGGATCGATTTGATTTGGGTAGATTTCAAATGACATCGAATATGACGAACCAAACTGTGTGCGTGACTGGAGGCTCTGGATTCCTTGGCTCCTACGTTGTTAAGCTCTTGCTAGACAAAGGCTATCGTGTCCACACTACTGTTCGTGATCTTAACAATGCGAAGAAAGTTGCTCGTCTTCGTGCTTTACCTGGTGCTGATGAGGGTCTTGTGCTTTTCCAAGCTGATTTACTTGAGGTAATTTTTTATTGTGTAATTGTTGTAATTGTAGCTTAATCATAATTGCTAGGATGGGTCTTTTGACAAAGCTATCGAAGGATGTAGTGGGGTATTTCATACAACATCGCCAGTATTGCTCAAGACACAAACGTACGATTCTCCTGTGGTTCCAGCTCTTCAGGGAACGTTGAATGTATTGAATTCGTGTGCTCGACATCCTAGTGTTCGTCGAGTGATTTTTACTTCATCGATGGCAGCAATGAGTACTTCATATGATACTTTGGATCCCAACCACGTCGTAAGTCAATACTGCTCCATCCATCCATTTCTAATTGAAAAACTAGTTTACTGAAGCTGACTGGAGCAATAAATCATAATTGCAAAAGAACGGACATCGGTATTGTGTCAGCAAGATCCTTGCCGAAGAAGCTGCTCAAGATTTTGTAAAAAAATCACAACGTTGATTTTGATGTGATTGCAATGAACCCTATTGGTAATGGTGTCCGAAGTGTGGTAGACGTTCGTGATGTCGGTGGAGGTCACATTGCTGCGTTTGAAACAAGTTCTGCAAGTGGTCACTACTTCTTAATCACTCAATCAGCTACAGATCAAGAAATCTGTGATGGTATTTGACAAGCAGCTCCATCATTATCAAACAAGCTTCCAACCGTTCTTGCTAACGGAACTCAAGCACCTCGTGTGCTTTTCGATTGTAGCAAAGCTCGAAATGAGCTTGGAATTAGTTTTTTACCACTATAAGACAATTTGGATGCAACAGTCAAGAGCTTGTATGATCACGGCTATCTTCCAAATATCCAAGCTTGATAAATTCGTTTATGCGCGTAAGAGAATAATATATCATCTTGGTGATTAAAAAGACGTTCTAATACCAGGCTTTGATATATTTTATCTCTATTGAGAAAAGCTTTTCTACACACAACATATCGTATTATTCACAAAGTGTTGGAGCTAAATGGAAGGATAAAGTAAGCACAAAAGTCTTTAGCAACGTATTATTCCACAAAGACTTCGTTTGGAACAGATGTGATCGACATCATTTTCAAATTTGACAAGCATGAGCAACAACACTGTCTGTGTAACCGGTGGTTCGGGATTCCTCGGCTCCCATGTAGTTAAACAACTTCTTGACAAGGGATACCGGGTCCACACCACTGTTCGCAATGTCAATGATGATAAGAAGGTTGCTCACCTTCGTGCATTGCCTGGTGCTGCTGAACGTCTCGTGTTGTTTGAAGCTGAACTTCTTGAGGTTTGTAGCCATTCTTATGTGTAAAATTGATGCTATTGTGTACTTAGGAAGGATCGTTTGACAAGGCAATTGAAGGCTGCAGTGGTGTGTTTCACACAGCATCGCCATTTTTTACTCAAAACCAAACGAAGGAATCGTTAGTTGTGCCAGCAGTTCAGGGCACATTGAACGTATTACGATCGTGTGCACGTCATGAAAGTGTTCGTAGAGTTGTCTTGACATCATCTACTGCATCAGTGTACGTTCATTGTGGCACAAAACCTGCCGACTATGTTGTAAGTTCTACCTCTAAAATCCTTCAGAGCTGAGACCAATCTAGTTTACTGAAGTTGACTGGAGTAACATTGAAGGCATGGAAAAGATTAATATGTGGTATTGTGTCAGCAAGACAATTGCTGAAAAAACAGCTTATGAATTTGCTGAAAAACAATCTACATTTGACCTTGTCTCGATGTGTCCATCATTAATCTTTGGTCCAATGCTCCAACCAGAGCTAAATGAAAGCAGTCTTGTGGTGTACAATATACTCAGTGGTGTGACCAAAGTTCTACCCAATTCTGCACGTGCTGTTGTGGATGTTCGTGATGTAGCTCAAGCTCATATTGCTGGGTTTGAAAACCCTAAAGCTCATGGTCGCTATATGCTTATCAGTTGTGCTACCGATGATACCGAAATTCGTGATGCAATTCTCAAAGTAGTTGCTCCTGCTGCTGGTAAATTACCTACAGAGACTGCTCCTGGTGAACGTGCTGCTCGATCTTTGTTTGATACAACAAAAGCAAAATCAGAGCTAGGTATTAATTTTCGTTCTCTTGAAGAAATGGTAGATGGCACTTGCAAGAGTCTTCATGAATATGGTTATGTTAATTAAAAGCACTGATCAATACAGCATCTACATTTTCTTCTTTGGTTATAGAAGACGAAACACAAAAAAATGTATCCTTGTCATTTGGGTGCTACGATTGATTGCCAAGTTGAAGTGTTCCCAACGACTTCGGAAAATCTGATCTCGACTGCCAACGACATCTTTACACGATATTTAACCCACACAAACAACAATAAGCATCCAAAGAAGACAGCTATCAATACTAAACATGTTCATAGATAGAGAATCACACAACATATTGATGCATTTTCATGAAATTCTCGTGTGAACGTTGGGTCAACTTTCAATATTATCCATCAAATGAAGTCATTAACACTCAATTTCTCCACCAATATTACCCTCTCGCCGTCAGTTAATATCTTAAAGCACGAAATCTTTTTCATTTAGAATTCACAATTTCATCTTGAGATGAATTATGACGATGGGCAAACATCAGATTTCAATTGACATCGAATATGACAAACCAAACTGTGTGCGTGACTGGAGGCTCTGGATTCCTTGGCTCCTACGTTGTTAAGCTCTTGCTAGACAAAGGCTATCGTGTCCACACTACAGTTCGTGATCTTAACAATGCGAAGAAAGTTGCTCATCTTCGTGCTTTACCTGGTGCTGATGAGCGTCTAGTGCTTTTCCAAGCTGATTTACTTGAGGTAATTTTTTCTTTGTGTAATTGTTGTAATTGTAGCTTAATCATAATTGCTAGGATGGGTCTTTTGACAAAGCTATCGAAGGATGTAGTGGGGTATTTCATACAGCATCGCCAGTATTGCTCAAGACACAAACGTACGATTCTCTTGTGGTTCCAGCTCTTCAGGGAACGTTGAATGTATTGAATTCGTGTGCTCGACATCCTAGTGTTCGTCGAGTGATTTTTACGTCGTCTGCAGCAGCAGTGTATATTCATTGTGATACCTTGGAACCAAGCCATGTTGTAAGTATATTCTATGTGTTCATTTCTAATTGAAAAACTAGTTTACTGAAGCTGACTGGAGCAATAAAACTCAATTACAAAAGAACGAAAGCTGGTATTGTGTCAGCAAGATTCTCGCTGAAGAAGCTGCTCATGATTTTGTCAAAAATCACAACGTTGCGTTCAATCTAATTGCTATCAATCCTTGCTTTATCTTTGGCCCCATGTTGCCACCAGGATTGAATGAAAGCAGCGAAATCGTATATGATTTCTTTTCTGCAACTACATTTGGCAATGGAGTGCGAAATGTGGTTGACGTTCGTGATGTCGCTGCTGCTCATATAGCTGCATTTGAAACAAGTTCTGCAAGTGGCCGCTACCTTTTAATAGCTCAATCGGCAACAGAGCAAGAAATATGTGAAGGTATTCGACAAGCAGCTCCTTTTCTGGCAAACAAGCTTCCAATAATTCGTGCGGAAGGAAATCAAGCTCCTCGTGTGCTTTTTGACTGTAGCAAAGCTCAAAATGAGCTTGGAATTAGTTTTCTACCACTTCAAGGCACTCTAGACGCAACAGTCAAGAGCTTGTACGATCACGGCTATCTTCCAAACATCCAAGCATGATAAATTCATTGTGGTTAGATGCATTTACTATGAATGGAGTTTTTCAAACAATTCTTCAAAGTTCATGAATATTAACACAATGATTTGTTTGTCAGCAGCCAAAATTTTTTAAAACCTAGACCGAAAGATTTGCCATTAAATGAATCAACAGTTCAAATGGCACTACTAGTTAAGCATTATAACACTAAAGATCTTGATCAGATATCATTGAACATTGTGTGAGTAGGCTATGAACTTCTAGATAATCTTTTCCATGATAGATTTATAAGTATCTCAAATTGCAGTCTTGAAAAATAGACTATATACTCCATTTATCATCATATCATGGCTTATGTGTAGGCTAAAGCTTGATGCAATTTTGATTGTTCACAGTCTTCGCTTAGAACAGCTGTGATCTTCTCAAATTTGTTCATTTTTGAATTTGACAAGCATGAGCAACAACACTGTCTGTGTAACAGGTGGCTCGGGATTCCTCGGCTCCCATGTAGTTAAACAACTTCTTGACAAGGGATACCGGGTCCACACCACTGTTCGCAATGCCAATGATGATAAGAAGGTTGCTCACCTTCGTGCATTGCCTGGTGCTGCTGAACGTCTCGTGTTGTTTGAAGCTGATCTTCTTGGAGGTTTGTAGCCATTCTTATGTGTAAAATTGATGCTATTGTGTACTTAGGAAGGATCGTTTGACAAGGCAATTGAAGGCTGCAGTGGTGTGTTTCACACAGCATCGCCATTTTTTACTCAAAACCAAACGAAGGAATCGTTAGTTGTGCCATCAGTTCAGGGCACATTGAACGTATTACGATCGTGTGCACGTCATGAAAGTGTTCGTAGAGTTGTCTTGACATCGTCTACAGCAGCGATCTATGTACATTGCAATACACTACCTGATGACCATGTTGTAAGTAGTTGATTTTGATGAATATGAGAGTTGATGGAATTGTAGTTTACAGAAGCTGACTGGAGTAATGAAGAACGCATGGAAAAACTCAATTTATGGTATTGTATGAGTAAAACATTGGCTGAGCGAAAAGCAAACGATTTCATGACTGAAAAAACTCGTCATTTCGATTTAGTTATCATGTGCCCAACGTTGATTTTTGGTCCAATGCTTCAACCTGTTCTCAATGAAAGCAGTAAATATGTTCATAAATTTGCCTCTGGTCAAGTACAGACAATCGGACTTGGTGGTCGAGCTATTGTCGATGTTCGAGATGTAGCTCAAGCTCATGTGAATGGCTTTGAAATCCAACAAGCCAATGGACGCTATATGCTTGTGAGTTGCTTTGCCTCTGAAAAAGAAATTTGTGAAGTTATCCGCACAACTCTTCCTTCATCTCAAGTGCCCACAGAAATTACACCAGGTTCACCTTCTCCACGGCAACTATTTGATACCAGCCGAGCCAAAAATGATCTTGGAATACAATTTCGATCTCTTGATGAAATGGTCCGAGAAACCTGTTTTAGTCTACAAAACCACGGATTTATCTAATGCACTAATGTACATGTTGTTCATTCTTAACCAAAGCGTAAAGGTAGCAAAGTTAAGCTGTGACCATTACGCCATACCATATCACCACGATTGGATTTCTTTTCCCGATATTTTTCAAACTTTGATTTCATATTTCAGTCAATTTTAGTGTAAAAAATGACTCAACGTGTTTGTTTAACAATTGCAAGTAAGCACTACGTATTAACATGGTACTAGTATAAAGGAAGTACCATCCCTCATGACGCAATTTCTGGTGTTGAGTTGACAGTACAACCAGTTAATAGAAATTGGCAAAATTTGACAAACTGCATGACAAATCTAAGTATTTACCTATTGAACGCAACAACGCAACTTGATGAAATGCATTCTATGATGGCAAAAAGATCGAATTTGATATATGAAGTGCCAATGAAATATTATGTTTTGCAACTTAGCCAATGTGCTATATTGAGTTGAGTTTGAGGATTTTGTATCTACGGAATAGCCAATCAGAGTCCATAATTCAAAATTGTGATAAAAGATCGTCATTTTTCAACTGGCGGAGTTATGGAGCAACCTGACGCGGAGGTCCGAATTGCGATTGCTAAGAAAAAAATGGCCGAAGCAGAAACTATAATAAAGAATGAGGAAATTGCTATTGCTGAGGCAGAAGCCCAGACAAAATAAGCCAAAGCCGAAACAGCTCAATTAATGATTCATATCGCTGAAATTGATACACGCATGGCTACTGAAGAATTGCAACGCCGAAAAGATGAAGCCGAAACAAAAGCCGCTGAAGAATTGCAACGACGAAAAGATGAAGCAAAAAGAAAAGCTGACGAAGAGCGACTTGTTCAAACTAAGAAGCAAATAGGTGATGCGAAAAGTGCGGTGGAAGCTTGCGAAGAATTAAGACAAAAAAGTGAAGAAACTCGGAAAGAGTCTCAAAATGAAAGAGAAAGCAATGAAGAAATTCGAGTGATGAACGAAAATACCCGTAAAGAACGGGAAGCTACACGAGTAAACTGCGAAAAAGACCGTGAAGCAAACGAAGCCAAACGCAAAGAAGCTTTCCAAAAAAGTGAAAAAAAGCTGAAAACCAATACAAGTTCGACTACCCAAGTATATTCTCAAGCAGAAACTAATTCTCTTTTGCAGTTTATAACATCGCAGTTCATGTTTTCGCAGCAATCGGACCCTCACTTGTGCTTGCGTATAAAAAGGATCTTTAGACTTCGAAGATCTTTTCGCCAATAATATTACCACTTGTATCAGTGCCTTGACGATTTTTAATATCTTGTGGAACTACAACTATTAGCCTTTTAATAAGAGTCCAAATATACCAATTTTTATCTCAATTCTTCTTGCAATCTATCAACAGGAGAAAGTTCAAGTTTATGAGAGTTATAGCTTCATTTTAAATATTGCTAGATGAGGGAGAGCATAAACAATTGAGCTCAATTATATTTGCAAACTTGCATCCAACGAGTCACCCACTATATGCAACTAGGTCCAAACGAGTGTAAATCTATATGAAAAATGAGCGACGTTAGCCAAGCAACACCAGTGTAGCCTTCGTCCATTTTCATAGTATAATATAATGAAATTCATATATAAAATTTGAGAGTAACTGATTGGCTTTATTTGCAAATTTGCGCGGGAGATGCAAGAGCTCGTGACGTGGGCGGCGGCGTACGGACGGACAGAGGAGCCCCTGAGTGCGTGTGTGAGCAGCATTGTTCGTGAGATTTACCCTGAAGATCTGCAAACAGTTGCGAGCGAGGTCTCGGGTGAGTGGCAGGTTTCGCTGACAGTATTGAATATGCATGCCAAGGAATACCGACTGAAATCGTACTTGACATGCGATTATTTACATACTTTGAACAGTTTAAAGGATCTAGAGCATTGCTCAGCTCAGACAGAAGAGGAACTTGGGAGATTACTTGAAGTTCTTTGCATTGCAGCGTTCAATGGACCACAAAAAGGAACTTTTGTGCAAGATATCATGGATATGGATGCTCGAGTGCAAGAAAGAGTATATGCAGTACTGACACAAGCGTCATTGGAAGCGGAGAGTTATGCTGCAGAAGAAGTCCACTCGCCGAAAAAAACGATCGATGTTGATGGCGTAACCATGACACCATCACCACACACTTTTAATGATGATATCCCATCATCAAGTCGTAGCAATGAAATGAATCGACTTATTCGAGCTAATTCTATTCTTAAAGGAGAAAATCAGTCACTTGTTCAAGAAATCCAAGCCTTAAATGCCACTATAAGCGCGTTGGAAGCAAATGAAAGTCATCGACATGAAGAATTTGCAATGCTACAGCTCCAAATGGAAGTGGATAAAGCTAAACATGAACGAAACTTTAAAGAACAGCACAAGATCTTGGTTCAAAAATTGCAAAATGATCTTGATGCTGCAGAGCAAAAATATCAAGCTCTAAACCACGTTGAAAAAGAACTTGCAGAGTTGAAAGACGAAATGGATATTGTACGATCTACAGCTGACAAGGCTGAAAAACTACAAGCTCAATTGGATAAATACAAACTCAAAATTGATGAGATCCCACGACTTCGTGAAGCCAACAAGCGTCTTGAGACCAAGAATCATGAACTAAGTGAAAAAGTGCTTCATCAAACAGATCAACTACAAAAATTTTCAAATGTTCATCGCAAACTTGAAGAAGCAAAAGACAGCTTGACGACTATGGTGGATTTATTATGATTTTGAAATGCTGATATGATGTAGGCAGTTCAAATACGAGAACTTGAAATAGCTGCATCCAAACGAGAAGAAGAGAGAATACAACTTGTAGCTAAAGTTGAGTCTGCCAAGCAAGAAATCACACTGCAAACAAATTTAAAACACGATTTGCAAAAATTACTTGACCAAGTGCAGACATCACAGCCTTTGGAATTTGGAGCTGAAAGACTAGAGATCGATTCTGACATGCAAGAAAAGTTAGAGGCATTGCAGCTTGAAAATGGGCGTCTAAAACGACAGCTAAACACAGAAGCAGCCGATCACGTTGAAAAGCTTCTAGATGATATTGATTCATTGACCAGAGTTCAAAAGTCTTTTGAAACCAAGTTTATCACAACGAGAGATGCCTTGGATGCAATGACAATTCAGTGGAATGAAGAGAAGGAAAACGTTGCAGTATTAACACAAACCAACTCAGATTTTCAAGTACAATTCACGTCATTGATTAGTGAAAAGGAGGCACTTATTGTTGCTTTACATGAGTCAAATGAAGCCGCGAAGAAGTGTGAAGAAGACTGGACCATGAAGCTGGCTGCATGCAATGATGCGAATTCAAAGCAAGTCGCTCAATTGTCTTGCATCATTGAGGAAAAATCTTTTGGCATTCAAAATTTACAAGAGGCAATACAGTCATTAGAAAAGGATGTAAGTGCAAGAGCTGCTGTCATTGAAGAGTTGAATAGTCTTAACTCAGCATTGCAATCTTCGGTGGAGAAGTTAAATGAACAACTTGATACGTCTCAAAGGCGTTTGGAAGACACAACTTTACAACTTACAAGCACTCAAAATCGAGCTGGAGATTTACATGAAAAACTCATTGCAGAGCAAAGTCAAAATGAACTTTTA
>JNBS01000795.1:0-27641 GCA_002081575.1 Thraustotheca clavata | reverse complement strand
GGTATCCCCGTGTTCCCCTTGTTGAAGACCATCGTGATATTGAAACATTGACTGTACCTAGCTGGAAGGACTCTGTTGTTTATTACAGTGATGAAGCAAAGCTAGAGGCATACATGGCTGGTGAATTTATAGATAAATCATAATTCATACTAATGCTCGACTAGGCCCTACATATGCAAGAAATACATCGTATTCCAAGATATATGCTGCAATTGTGTTTTCTAATGCAACAGCTATTAACAGCTCTGTGGATTATTCAATTAGATTAAATTCAGCATCTCAAGACACACCGAAAACAAGTATTTCACAGGTCAACAAACTCCAAAAAGCTTTGATCACTGCATCGATGAGAAAGTATACATCAATTCCTTTCTGAGGGGGTTTAATATTTGGTAGCTACGCAATTAGTGGATTCCTGGCCCTACAAACTTTAGTTAGCAGAGTTTTTGCATGTGCACCAACAAGAGAAGGCTTTTGTTCTCAACCAAAGAGTATAGCTATTGAGAACAACGTGCTTGATGATCGCTTTTTTGTTCAAGTTCACCGCGATATTGAAGTGGCTCATGCTTTCCACAACTATAGCACAATTGCTGCAACTAAGGGCATCACTGTCAAGGATTTGCCACCAGCTTCTAAAAAACTTTTACTACGTCCATTGAGACAAGCACCCCAACCTTATTTTGATGGTGCCATCTTCCCATTTCCTATAGCAGCTTACAAGGCTTCACCATTTTTTGGACTCCTTGGTCAATATATCTCTTTCGCCTTCGCCATGTCATATGCACAACTTTATGCTGGTCTGATTGTGGCTCTTGTGAATGAAAAGGAAACAAAAACAAGAGAAGTATTAAAGATTGTTGGAGTGGAAGACTCTTCCATATTTGTGTCCTGGTATATTACGTATGGTACTATATTTTTTATTGTTTCTGGAATGCAAGCCATTTTTTCGCACACTCATTTATTTGCCAATTCAAGCTTTTTGATTCTTTTTACTTTCTTTACGTTAAGTGGATTTGCAGTCTTATCTTTTGGCTTTTTTGTTAGCTCGTTCTTTTCCAAGGCAAAGACAGCTTCGTTCATTGGCATTTTAATCTTCTTTTTGTTTTTTCTTACAAGTGATATGGCTTCGTCAACCTCAGTAGCATGCTTAGCTGCCCCTGTAGCCATGTCCGTCGGAATTTCATCACTTGCACAAGCGGAGGTTGCTTCCACTGGAATTAACTTTGCAACGATTTCAACTGATCACAATGGCGTTGCCTTTAGTACTATTCTCCTTTACTTGTGCATTGATGTTTTTCTTTATACGCTTCTTGGTGTATATTTTGAAAAAATCATACCCAAGGAATATGGCGTTGCTGAACACTGGGCTTTCCCATTTACATGGTGCTTGAAAAACGAAGTTGAACAAGTTAGCTTGCTTTCGGACGTAGAACCATGCCCAAACGCCATTGAAGAAGTAGCGCTTGATCTCCAACAACAAGAAACTAATGGAGATGCACTTTGCATACAGCATATTCGTAAGGTATTTCCTACACAAGACAACACAGAGAAAGTTGCTATCAGTGGTCTTTCCCTATCTATGTATCGTGATCAAATTACTTGCCTGCTGGGGCATAATGGTGCAGGGAAGACAACTTTGATATCAATTCTTACTGGAATGCTACCTGCAACATCGGGAAATGCTTTTATGTTACGTGGTTTAAGTCTTCGCTCAGATTTACAAACCATTAGAAAATCTATCGGTATATGTCCACAACACGACATTTTATATGACAAATTGACAGTGGAAGAACACTTACTCTTTTACAGTAGTCTCAAAGGCAACAATTCCATTGATGTTGAGAGTGTGCTGTTGAGTTTGGGTATGGAAGAAAAGCGTCAAACTCAGGTGAAAAACCTTTCTGGTGGTATGAAGCGTAAGCTATCGCTCATTATTTCTTTTCTTGGTGAGAGTAAAATCATCTTTTTGGACGAACCAACTTCGGGCATGGACCCATATAGTCGTCGCCAATCTTGGTAATTTCAATACCATTAAAAGTTGTCTAACAAACATGTAGGGAAATGATTCTCAATCATCGTCGTAATCGCATTCTTGTCTTAACCACACACTCGATGGAAGAAGCTGATATTCTAGGAGATCGTATTGCTATTCTTGTTGAAGGCAGTCTTCAGTGTTGTGGGACCTCAATGTTTCTCAAAACAAAATATGGGACGGGTTATAAGCTGTCTATTGAACTGAATGACGAGACTGAAGCAACTAATTTGATTGACTTGGTAACAGGTCAAATACCTTCGTCCAGTGTTTCTCAAATTATTGGCACTGAAGTTTCATTTCAATTGCCACTCGAGACAGCATCATTGTTTCCTGATTTATTTAATGTTCTTGATGAATCCCAATACATTCAATCATTCGGAATATCAGTGACTACTCTGGAAGAGGTTTTTATCAAAGTAACAACGCCGATAAATCAAGCAGAGCCATCAAAAACAAAACCTGAAATGATTTATCCACCTTTGAGATTACCTCAAGTATCTCATTGGAATCGACTATCCATTCAATTTCGTGCTCTCTTTCGAAAGCGCTATTTAAGTGCAAAAAGAGATCGCAAGATTATCATGTTTGCCACTGTTTGGCCAATGTTATACATTGTTACCGGAATTGCAATGCTTATGTCAAATGTCACTCTGCAGAATGAACCAAAGCTTTACATGAATACAAGCAGCTTCACACTATCCAACTTGACACCAATTCCATTTTCGTGTCATCAAAATACTAGTGAATGGTGTACTCAAGCATTAACTAGCCCATATTTTACTGATGCTGCTCCAATATTTTTGAAAAATGTTGTTGCTCCTGTGTACCCCACGACAAGTCCTGTGGTGTTAAATGTGTCTTATACGGATATCAATGTTTCAGACACAACTGGGTACTGCTTGCGTACTGCTGAAGAAATATTTCATCAAAGACAAATTCTTGGACAATTTGGTGGCTATGTTGTCCATGGTTCACAAGAAGAGAATGTTTTTGGCTATAATATGCTTGTAAACACTACTTCGACACATTCGTCATCTATCTTCAAAGCGCTTATTGATCAAGCATTTTATCGCTATATTAGTGGAAATCTTTCAGCCACCATGACAATTGCAAACCACCCCCTCCCAATGACCGAAGCAAACAAATTACTTTTCACCACTGTATTATCATTTTCGGCCACAACGTTCTTTGTGCTTGCTCTTGCGTCCTTTTCAGCTGCTTTGGTTCCCTACCTAGTGACTGAAAAATGTCAAGACCACGATGCCAAGCACCAACAACTAGTTTCAGGTGCTAGCATTCCAATATTTTGGCTTGCAAATTTTGCATGGGATGCATTGCTATACATACCATCCTGTGGGTTTGCACTAGCAGCGATTTACGTGAACGACATTACTCCATTCACTGGTACAGACTGTGATAATTGTGCTATATCAGTATTTAGTGCTGTCATCGTCCTCTTTATATTCTGTGGTTTGGCTAGTATTGGATTTTCTTACTGCATTTCGTTCCTTTGCAAGGATCCTGCTAATGCTCAATCTTACATCATTAGTTGCAACGTATACTTGGGCTTGTATTTATCACTTTTCTCAATGGTTCTTGAGCTCATGCCATCAACAAGAGATGCAAATGAAGTAAGTAATTTACCATAAGCATCTAGCTCACCTTTTGTAGTCTTTAGTATATCTGTTCCGACTCTCTCCATTATTTTGCCTAAGCAATGGATTGAACAAATTGAGTTTACATGCTATAAGCTCATCGTCTGGAAATCCATCAAGTGCTTTTGCTTTGGAAAACGCAGGATATGAAATTATTTACTTGGTTGTGGAAACCTTGTTATATCCTTTGCTTGCAATTGCCATAGACCACTTGCTCTGTTTACCTGCATTTCTACGATGGCTAAGTAGTGATCCGATTGTAGAAGATGAACCGTATGAAGTTGACCATGATGTTGATGCAGAGAGCATTCGTGTGGAATCTGAAAACAATGTTCTGACTTCAAAAAATCTTCGCAAAGTGTACAACGATAACAAAGTGGGCTTGGCAAAACTTACACTGGGACTCTCTCAAGGGGAATGTTTTGGCTTTCTTGGGGTAAAAATGGTGCCACAAATTAATTATAATTTATGCAACTAGATTAATGGTGCTGGAAAGTCGACAACTATGAAGATATTGACTGGAGAAATATTGGCATCGGAAGGCAGTGCTTCAATCTGTGGGTTTAATTGTATGAATGAGCAGTCTGAAGTTCGTCGTCACATTGGATATTGTCCGCAATCAGACGCCTTAATTGATTATCTTACTGTGCGCGAACATCTAGAGTTATTTGCAGCAATCAAAGGAATACCATCAAGTTATGTTAATATAGTTGTCATGGAAAAGCTATCACAAATGAATTTGGTTGCCTTTGAATCCAGTTTGGCAAAGACGCTTAGTGGTGGTAACAAGCGAAAACTATCTGTTGCTATTGCCATGATTGGTGCCCCATCCATTTTGATTTTAGATGAACCATCTACTGGGATGGATCCTGTTTCTCGACGGTATTTTTTTCAAAGCTATTATAATTAACACGACATTAGATCAATGTGGGATGTTATTGCATCAGTATCTACACACCGGAAAGAATCCACTATTTTTCTGACAACTCACAGTATGGAAGAATGTGAAGCACTTTGCCATCGCGTTGGTATTATGGTGTCTGGTCGATTACGTTGTCTTGGAAGCATTCAACATCTTAAGACTCGCTTTGGTGATGGACTACTACTTCATTCCAAGCTCAAGCCAGTCACTTTTAATGACGTTCAGCAATTACAAACCGCCACACACTTTCCATCACATCTATTGTCCAAAGAAATGATCTCTACATTATGCCAAACTATGGGCCATGCAAATCGTATTCACAGTATTCAATTAAGTCACCCCACTGGTTATGTCTTGGCAGAAGCTTTAGAAAAAGAAAGTGGCGTTCGTCCAGCAGACTTTTGTGCTTGGTGGCTTCGAGAAGAACGATTTGAAGTATGCTATAATCAACTTCAAAATGCTTTTGGCAATGAAAGACTGAGTGTAGTTGAACGTCACTTGGATGTATGTCGATTTAAACTTACAAACTTTAAACTCTCGGCAGTATTTTCAACATTGGAAACACTCAAGGATATTGCAGGTATTCAAGAATACACAGTCTCTCAAACAACTCTCGAGCAAATATTTAATATTTTTGCTGGTCAATGAATAAAAAGTGCAACGTGCTAAGATACAATTAAAGTATATGATTGGTTCTTTGATCGGTCATTGTGTTGGCTATTGAATGTAATGCAATTGGTTGAAACAAACCAATGAAACAAATAAGAAATATTTTTGCAGGACAAGTAAAAAGTGAAGCTTGCGAAGATACAATTGATGTAATTTGATTGGTTTTTTGATCCGTTATTGTGAGTTAGGATTGGCTATTGGATTTTGAGCTAAAGAATACGATTGGTTGAAACTTTGAAACCATTGCTTTTTAAACCAATAAATGACTGAGATTTGATGGCCAATCAAGTGGACATCACTTGTGAAAGCGCGGCGTATTGAAGCGATGGACAAGAAGACAAAGTCCGGTGGCTTCCAAGGGCTCGGATTGAGCCCTCCTATCTTTAAGGCCATCATGGCCATGGGCTATAAGGTTCCTACTCCAATTCAGCGCAAGTCGCTTCCTCATATCTTGTCTGGGAAGGATGTTGTGGCCATGGCACGCACTGGGTCGGGAAAAACTGCAGCATTTTTGGTCCCAATGCTCGAAAAACTCAAGGAACATAGCAAAAAGATTGGTGTACGTGCACTTATCTTGTCGCCAACACGTGAACTTGCTGTTCAAACGATCAAATTCGCGAAATCGTTGGCAAAATTTACTGATATTAAATGTGGTCTTATTGTTGGTGGTGATTCCCTTGAACAACAATTTGAACTGATTGCATCAAATCCTGATGTGCTTGTAGCTACTCCAGGTCGTCTTATGCATTTATTGCTAGAAATTCCAGAATTTAACTTGCAGGCAATGGAATATGTGTGTTTTGATGAAGCTGATCGATTGTTTGAGATGGGGTTTGCTGAACAACTTCAAGAAATTCTTTCGAGTATGCCTCCATCACGACAAACGCTTTTGTTCTCGGCTACATTACCTCAAGCACTTGTTCAATTTGCTCGTGCTGGTTTAACTGAACCTGAGCTTATTCGTTTGGATGTTGAATCTCAAATTTCCGATCAACTTAAGATTAGCT
This sequence comes from Thraustotheca clavata, assembly GCA_002081575.1. NCBI lineage: Eukaryota > Oomycota > Saprolegniomycetes > Saprolegniales > Achlyaceae > Thraustotheca > Thraustotheca clavata. The sequence goes on along the minus strand of JNBS01000795.1, from coordinate 21,353 downwards.
TTTTTACCATGCGTACAGAAGACAAAACTGCAGCTATCGTTTATCTACTTCGTGATATGATTCCTGCAAATGAGCAAACGATTGTATTTGCTGCCACTCGTCATCATGTTGAGTTTCTTCATGAATTATTACTTGCTTGTCACATTGATTCGAGTTGTGTTTATGGTGATATGGATCAAACTTCGCGTAAGATTAACATTGGCAAATTTCGAGCAAAGAAGACTCCTATTCTCATTGTGACGGATGTCGCTGCTCGTGGTATTGATATCCCACTTCTCAACAACGTTATCAATTATTCCTTTCCAGCTACTCCAAAGCTTTTTGTCCATCGTGTCGGTCGTGCTGCTCGCGCTGGCCGAAGTGGTATGGCATTTAACTTTGTTGATCCTGATGAAATGCCGTATATGGTTGATTTGCATTTGTTTTTGGGTCGTCGTTTGGAAGATACGTGCCCCGCAGACACCACAGAGGGATATACTCTTGCAGATATGACTGTAGAGCAAGTGCATTATGGTTGTTTGCCCCAAACCATCATTGACACTGAAACGGAGTGCTTGAAAGAAATTTTAACCCACAATTCTACTGTTGCTCCATTGGTAAAAGTTTGTGAAAATGCCTACAAGCAATACAGTCGTTCTCGTGCTGAACCTTCGAAGCAATCGATTAAACGTGCAAAAGAAGTTGCTTCAAAAAAAGTTCACCCACTCTTTTACTCGCTCATGACGGACTCGAATATGATTCAAGAAGCTTATTTAGAGCAATTAAAGGGCTTTAGACCTGCTGCCACAATTTTTGAAGTGTCCACAGGCACCCACTCTATCAAGAAGAATGCACCAAGTGTTGTTATGATGAAGAAAAAGCGACGTTTGCACAATGAAATCATCGACAAGAACTTAAGTAAGGCCAATATCCCACAAATGAAAGACCCAGTAGAAGTTGATGAAGCTCTTAATCCTGAAGAACAAGAACAGTTCCGAGCAAAGAGAAAGGAAGCTGAAGAAGCAGAAAGTGCTCAAGCAGCAGAAAGTCAAATTACCACAAAGAGATATTTATCTGCAGCTGATCGCAAGAAACTAAAGAAGATGAAATTATCTGGTGAAAAGGTTGATGTCGAGGCTATTTGGAAAGAAAAAGAACTTAGTGCTGCTACTGAAGCTACTGCTGAAAAAGAAGGCAAACAATTTCAAGATGAAGAAAACTACATTGGATATCAAAAAGAACACGATTATGCTAAAGAAGAAGCTCTTAGCCGTGGTGCTGATGGTGGACGTGGTAATGCATTTGCCCAAGCTCGTCTTGAAGATGCTATGCTTGATGTAAATCCTGATGAAGCAGTGGCAATGAACAATAAACGACGATTATTGCATTGGGATGCTCGTAAAAAGAAATACATCAAAACTACCGTTGGAGAGCTTAAGAATGGTGCACTTAAACGCCGCAATGATGGTACACAATTCTCAACAAAGAAACAAAAAGTGGGAGAAACATACAAGAAATGGCAGCAAAAACAACATAAACGTACGAATATTGTTGGTACTGAAGAAGATGATGATGCATCACGTGGTCCAAAACTTGATTATCGTAATGGCAAGAAGCCTGCAAATCTTCCTCGTGTTAACAAATACGCTAAGTCAGAATTACTTGGTGACAATGCTATTCGCAAAGAAGAAAAACGAAAAGCACGTTCGAGTGGAGACAAGTCAAAAATGGATAAATTCAAACCAAAAGCCAAACGTGGTCGAGGCAATATTCCAGGCAAGTCCCATGGAGCCCCTACCAAGAGCAAACTCATTATCCGCAGAAAATAATCACTATTATACTACGCACTTTTTTTCTTTCATTTTCATATTCATGTTAGGTAGATGCAATATACATCCCTACCCTAGACATTTATAACCTAGGTTTCACTTAGACTAGATATTGTTTGGCCAATCATATCTCTGTATAAGTTCATTTGCGAATTCGCGCGGGAGATGGTAAGTGGACTGGTGATTGATGGGACTGAGTTCGTCCGTAGGCTTCTGTGTTTTTGGGCGATTTAAATGACTTTATTCAGCCTTCGCAGGCATGTGTGAACCCCCTGTTTCTTGCAGGGAAACAGGAGAAAAAGACGGTGTCGATGGACAGCGATATCTACAGCGGAATCCACCAAGTTGCCATTGAGCCTGATTTGATCAAAAGCACTGCGACCGATACAGCGATGGTGTCGCTAAATGATTGTTTGGCATGTTCCGGTTGCGTGACATCGGCAGAAACGATTTTAATTTCCCAGCAAAGTGCGCAGGAATTCCGATCAGTTTTGGCAACCAATGTGGGAAAGAAGATTGTTGTGACGATTTCGCCACAAGCCCGAGCTTCTATTGCCACACGCTTTAACTTGACAGCGTACTCGGCACACTTGAAGCTAGTTAGCTACTTTCGAAGTCTTGGCGTCCATGTCGTATTGGATTCGGCAGCTAGTGCTGATATTGCACTCTTGGAAGCTCGAACGGAATTCTTAATGCGATATCGACAACGGCAAACACTACCATGGAAAAGACCACCATCTTCTCGACCAATTTCGTCTACTGAGACGGAATATTATGAAAATAATGAACATGAAGAACCTCCAATGCATGTAGGTCTACCAATGTTGACTTCTGCATGCCCTGGATGGGTTTGTTATGCTGAAAAGTCAAATGCTAATGCTATTCCTTACATTAGCACAACCAAATCGCCTCAACAAATTACTGGTACTCTGGTCAAGCGTTTATTTGCTCCTACAGAAGAAGTTTACCATGCTACCATTATGCCATGCTATGACAAAAAGCTGGAAGCATCTCGCAATAACTTTCTTAATGCTGCAACGAATACCCGCGATGTTGATTGTGTTCTTGCTGCATCTGAAGTACTGGATATGCTTTCTGAGTCGAATTGTGAACTTGCCTCTCTTCCTGAAGCTGTCTTATCAGCAGATGAGCTTTTATGGAGTGGAATCTCGAAAAAAGAATCTAAGTTGACGGGTGCCTCTGAAGGTGAAATTGGGTCGGGAGGATATCTCGAACATATCTTCCGCTTTGCAGCTAAAGAACTTTTTAACGTTGATATTGTTGGGCCTCTTACTTACGTTCAAGGCAGAAATTCTGACTTTCGAGAAGTGACTCTTGTGGTTGATGGCAAGGAAGTTTTAAAGTTTGCACTTGCCTATGGCTTTCGCAACATTCAAACTGTGCTAATGAAAATCAAACGCAACAAGTGCCCTTACCACTTTGTCGAAATTATGGCTTGTCCAGGTATATCTTAGGTTATTATCACTCTCTAAATCAAGCGTATAGGTGGGTGCTTAAATGGTGGTGGGCAAGTTAAGCCTGAATCTGCTCAAGCTAACAAGGCTCTTGTTGATAAAGTGTATGCTACTTTCCGTGATCGATCACTACGTCTTCCAAATGAAAACCTCGCTGTATTGGAACTCTATAAAAACTATATGGACAATCAGCCGTGTGGACCCAAGGCCATGTCAGTATTCCACACTCGGTATCATGCAGTTCCTAAGCTAGAACTGGCTAATCCATTTGGCATCAAGTGGTGACAAGGTTTAATACACTCCCTTCTTTATTGTAGATTGTTCTATTTACATGCTTTTGTCGGTGATATGTTTGATGGACTGAGCAGTATCGACGGCAGACGCAGTGGTTACAACGGGGCAGAAAAGATGGGAATCGTCTTCTTTAAGAGGGGCATTCTTGTCGGCACTCTTCCACAAATATTCATGCAAACATACTTCCTTGAGTTGGGCACGGGTTGATAATACAAATTCTTTCAAACGATCAGCAACGGGCGCGGTCTTAAACTCAATCGTATCCTCAGAACTGGGTGCAAGCACATCAAGTAGTGATTGATGTTGGCCTTCTTTTTCGACAACTTCATCATTCTTCCAGTTGTTGCTGTGAAAGACCATCAAACCAAGAACGGCAGGAAGATACCACAACGAGCAAAAGAAAACTTTATTGGCATTGGCAGTCGATGGGTTGGTATAAAATTTGCGAGCAAGATGCACTGCGTAGGCATTGATTCCAAGTCCTTCCACTGCAAACATGTAGCTGGTAGCACCAGTAGCAGCAGCAGCCACAGGCAACGCAGACAAAGCCAAAGCATATCTCATAATAACACCAGCAGTGCGTTTGCCAGTGGGATCAGCACAAGGAATCATTTTATAGCCCCCACGAGCATAATCGTGTCGTAATCGCCACGAAAGAGCGAAAAAATGGGGCATTTGCCACATAAAAAGAGCCGACCCGGTCAAAAGAGCTTCAGGAGATAAAAGCAATCCATTCGCAGCAGCCACACCCATGACAGGAGGAATAGCACCAACAAGAGCTCCAACCCACGTATTCCACTCGGAAGTTTGCTTCATTGGGGTATAGATACACGAATAGAGACCAATATTAAACAAACTCAACGACGCAGTCAATGGATTACATCCAGCAGCCAAAAGAGCTGTGCTCGACAATGCAGTAGCAGCTCCAAAAGCAAGAGCATGGTTCTTGGTCACTGCACCCGTGACTAAAGGTCGAGTCATTGTTCGCTTCATCAATCCATCTGTACGAATCTCATAAGCCTGGTTAAAAGTATTCGCACTAGCAGCCGCAAGGGTTGTTCCAACAGCCAAAGCAGAAAACGATCCCCATGAAATTGGTCCTCCCATCATAAAGAATCCTGCACCAGCAGTCACAACTACAAGAGAACTTAAGCGAGCTTTAGACAATTGACTGTAGATCTTGAGTCGTTCAGCCATTGTCATCGATACTGCAGCTGCTGCTTGTGTACTCGTAGCTACACTGGACAACTGCGAGTCTGTTCGTGTAGACAAGATACGAACGACGCATGCTTGATGGCGCATGTGCCTAGCGAGAGAAGAAGTTCGCCGCGTCGTTAGCATCAGGAGTGAGGAATGAGGTCGAATTGCCGCCAACCCCGCAGTTCGTGATTATGCCACCAGTATCCGGAGACCATTTCCTTGCACTTGCCTTCATATTATGCATCATACAAAAAACAAGTCAAACGAGCCCTAGCCACTCCTTCGTCGCTCTGTCATCTGATATTGACTCTTGGAGAATACGAATGATACTGGGAGAGAAGCTAGCAGAAGCTTTTATACCTGTAAACTCTGAAGCTTACATTCTTATTGTATGTTGTATGCAAGCAACGATTGTGATTAAAGGATGATTGTGTAGCCATAATTACTTGATTAAAATGTAAACGTTGTAGTATGGTATAATGAAATGAAATTATTGATTAAAATATCTACTCTAAAGAATAGTATAGCTATATTAAGTATAATGGGATTAACATAATTTAACGTAGTTTAACGTTGCAAAATAAGTTAAATTAGGATATGATACATTTTCCTTTGTCTTTTGCTTTTTTACATGCTGCGGTGGTATCCATGGGAATTGTTGGATTCTCTTGAGCAATAATAGGAGCTTTGGTAGATAATGTAGAATAAGGTACTTGAGGTTCTGTTGTTGTTGGTGCTATTGAGAGTTTGGTTGGTGGAGGTTCTATTGTTGATGTTTCATTGACAGCATACACTTTTGCTGTGCTTTTGTTTGCAAATGGAATCATGTTTTTGGGTTTGTCTTCAATTGATTTTGTTTCAAATGGCTCACTTTCTACTGATGTTGCTTCCACTTGGGATGCGTTTGGATTATTTAACTCATTTTCTGAAGGTATATTTTCTGTCACTGGTTCAGAATTTGTGAGTTCAATTTCAGAGTGTTCTGCTGGGGAATCATCCAATGGTACTTTTTCAGATGAAGTTGATTCTTCAAAAGATGCTTTTAACTTTTTCTTTCGTTTGCGATGCTCTTTTGCTGGTTTACTAACGTCGGACTGATTTCCATTATCAATGTCAGTTTGACAACTTGTTGTAGTTAATTCGGGTTTTATGTTATACGATGATGAACTTGGAGTTGCAGTGTTGGATTCGAGAACTCGAGCTCCAAGTTGATCTTTCAAATTACGATTAGTTTTTTGTAATTTTGCCACAAGGTCTAATAGTTCATCTCTTTCAGCTTCAATTTTATGCAAATTTTTTTGTAAGGCATCCACTTCGCTTTGATGGTGCTCTATTTCAATGGAATTGTCCATGAGAACTTTTTCTTGCATCTCCAGACGAATTTGAGACGTGTGAAGATTGTCCAGAAGCACTTCTATAGATGGGGTGTCTTCTTTTGTTTCATCTGCATGAAAACTCTTGGATTTCTTCTCATCGTGTGTAAGTACTTCGTGAGGTAGAGTTTTCAAAGAACTACTTGGTACATTGCCAAACACACTGATTTCTACTGGAGTTGACTCAAAACAAGCAATTAGCTGTTCAGATATAGGGCATTCAATACACTCAACAAAGTTTATGACAGGATCCACAGAAGGAGTAGTAGTGATTTCAGAAACATGATTTTGGTCATCACCATACCATCTAGTCATATTATAGTATTAAATTCATTTTGTGTGAAGTCTTACTTATAAGCTACAAAAACGTCACGACAAAGTTTTCCAGGGATCCCCGTCAAAGAGGTCACCGTAAAATGGACACGTAGATTTGAATCTATTGATATGGTGTCAGTCATTGTGAAAACAAAGCTTAAGTACTAAGAAATGAACGAAGAGTTGGAAGAGGAATTAATTCTCCACTAGCAGCGATGAGATTGCGTTGTTGTTCTTGCCACTATAAAAAATCAAGTGGAATAACTTTTAAACACTTACAGCATGAGTCAACACTGTTGGGGTAATTTCGCAAGTCATTTTACCACAAATAGCACCTTTCGAATCTAAGATTGGCACCACGTCTGCTATCTGTGGCAGCTTAATTGATATGACAATATTTTCGTTATACCTTTAGTCCATATACCATACTCGAAAGGTAAATGTAAGATCGACCAATTAGTTGGGGACTTGGAGCTTCATAAAATGGATCGATACCACCTTCAGATATATGAACAGCATCATGTTGACGTCCTTTTTCAATAAAAATCTACACCGCCATAATACCACCAAGTTAAAGTTCACGTACTTGGTAAAGCTCTCTCATTTCATAAATCATGTTGTTGAATTTCTCAATATCCCACAACACTGTACGATATGTTCCTGCATCTTGAAAAGTAACTTGAATTTTCATCTCTGTTGCAATTGTATCGGCAATGTTGAGATGCTTTTCAGTCACAAATTTTAAATCTGGTTTAGTTGGTAAGAGCTTGACAGTAAAGCCAACATTTTTCTTGAGCTCTTCACTAATCATATTTGCTTCTTTTACAAGTGGAATCGTATGAAGTAATTCTTGAGCTAAGATTGCACGTTCTTGTTGTTCACGCTCTTTCTTTTCAGCTAAATGTTTAGTTTCAAGCATTTGCTTTTGAAGACTCAATTCTAATGCTTTTTGTTTTTCAATCAGCTCGAGTTGTTTTTTTTCATAAGCAACTTCTGCTTTTGCCATCTCTTCAGCAAGTTTTGTTTCTTGTTCAGCAAGTTGCTCGGCCAATTTCTTTTTGTCAACGTTGCCACCTTCTTCAGTCTGCTGAAGTTGAAGCTTTAAATTCATCTCTTGAACTTTCATATCTTCTTGCATTTTCTTAACATGAGAATCCCATTCTTCTTTTTGTCTTTGGACTTTAAGTTCTGCAGCTTCGCGTTCTTCTTTCATACTACAAAAATTGAGGAAATGAACTTGAAATTATATCTACCGATCCTCCATTTCTTTAATCCGACTTTCCATGTCAGCAAGCTCTTTGTCAGTCTGGTTTTTGTCTTCCTTTAGATCCATTTGCTTACAATTCAATTCTTTCATAGCAAATTGCCAGTCATATATGACTTCAGGCTCTCCTTCTGGTGGTAGTTGGCTAGGCACTACAACCTAATTTCTCGTTAGCTTGATGGCACCAAATAAACAATACTCTTAGCACATTCGCATTGCCAAGAATAATGCGATCGTTGTGGCTCAATGGCTTAACTTCACCTTCTTTCACAGGCTCACCATTTAAAAAGACATTTGCACCAGGCTGAATTGAAATCGTAAGATTTTCTTCCCCACTTTCGATAGTGCAATGCTGCTTTAGAATTCCTAGTCCACCAAGTATAATTGATTGTGGTTCTTCAGCATCAGTACGACCCACTTTGTTGATTCCTATTTCACAATTAATAAATATTTAATGCAAATATGATACCAGGATTAATGAAATAAAAAAGCTTCTCACTCATCTGCTGGTCTTCATTTAAATTAATAAGATGCGGCTCCTATAGATTGTAAACAACTATTGAGTATGTTTACTCACTGTTTTCGCTTTTTTGCGAATGTCATTCAGATTAGTTGCAAGTCCTACAGATTTAAGTTGCTCTTCACGTTTTTTGGCTAATTCTTCTGTCTCTTTCAATCGATCTGTCCAGGATTTTTCGCTTTCTCTTAAAAGTCGTTGATTTTCCTCAAGCTGTTCTCGAATTGCAGCAAGTTCTTGTTCTTTTCTAATTGTTTCTTCGTTTTGCTCTTCCCTACTAGCTTGACGGGATTCAGGGCGTTCTAGACCAGATTCGCCATCCATCCCTCCTCGTGTACCTAAACTCAATGAGAAATCTTTTTGTTAAAAATGCCTACGTACTCATTCGTGACGTAGGTCTAGCAGAATCCAACCCACCGCTTTCTATCATAGCTTTACGAAGCTGTTCAAGCTCGTCTTTAAGCTACATTCAACCATTAGCTAAATGGATGGTACAAAGTCGTACTTTTCGAATAAGCAATTGATTTGGGTCTTCATTGACAATAGCTTGGTTTTTAATTTGTTTTGCTCGATCTGCATATCGTAAAGTACTCAAAGTTTCCTACAGCATATTTCATCCATTTTTCATCTCAATTTTATCATTACAGCAAAATTAACGCTGGCCGGACTCAATGCAGCAATCATAATTGTCTTGGCATTGCCACCCAACGAATCTTTAAGTAGATGCGTCTACGGGCCATTGGGACACTCCAAATATCATCAGTAATTACAAGTTTAGAATTGCGATATGGCACGAGCGTCTTTTTTTTGCCGCTCGCATTGTCGGCCAATGCGGAAATACAGTTGCCCAACGCAGACAGACTCTTGCCATCCATTCCATTACACTCGTATCGATCGTACGATCCTACCTGGTTAATCGCTGCACCTTCTTTCAGTCTTGCTCCTGTTGCTCCTGTGCTCGCCGCGCGTTCACTTCCCGCCAAATCGATCAAATTGATCCGACTGACCTACCAATCAGCGTGAGACACGTGTAAACAAGCTTTTGATTGGACCTTGTCTGTCATTTTGTGCGTTGATTGGTCAATTTCACTTTGGGTCAATAAGATCTGAAAAATAGTGTGAGCACGTGAACTAGTTGCATTCATATTTGTCGATGCAGTAGTTCGCGCCATAATGCCTGCATCCATGAGCTATTGTAGATTAGATAAGCATGTTTGAGATACGTACAGCAGTGATTTCTTCGTATGTCGACACTGCACTGCGTGTCAATCCGTCTGCGTATGGTCCTTGACTCGGGTGATCTCGTACGCGAAGATTGTCCGACGACGGATTAAACAGGTCTAAATGTGGTTGATTGTAAGCAGAAAATGATTAGAATCGAACCTTTGACTTTCTCATTGTAGATTTCCATCATGCTTGCTTCCACCTAGATAATGTGGGTGGGACTGGATGATAGATTTGGAGTGAAAATTACTTTATATGTAATATCACCACAAGTATTGGAAGTTATCCGCTCAAATATGACTCGAGAAGCACGAGGAATAATACCTTTGTCAAAACCATACCCCACCATTGAAAAGGATTTTCCAGCTCCTACGATCATTGCTTCAAACCAACTGGAACTTCAAGCAAATCATTCAACCTGTTTGACCATACGCAAAGAGACTCACGTTGAACCCGGTCCAAGCATGTTCAAGAACCTATTGCGCGTGCATTGCAAAAAATTCATTTCCTGTTCCTTCATACCTTGATTCCGAGATCGTTCCACACTACATCTTGAGAAGCATGACATGGATCCGTAGGTGGTGAAAAGGAGTCATAACTACAACATAGGAGGATGAAAATTGTGAAAAATGTACCTAAAATCAAAAGTAAAGGACTTTTCAATGTTTGTGTCTGGATCCGTGATGATCGTTTGCTGGGTTTCTTTAACCATTCCTATGTCACATTGATCGATCGTAAGAATGCCATGTCTCTTTGCTTACGAATGCACGAAGTACTGTTCATTGATTTTTCTCGTTCATTAAATGGTCGAACACGCACAGCAACCTGCACATTATCGCCCATATAGTATAACAAAATTCGCTAATATTATCTTCGTAACTTATGCGTACTTGCTAAAAAGGTCTTTTTGATTATTTATGCTCCAAATGCACAACTATGTCAATGAATTGAGTTTGAAGGGGTATTGCAATGTCTCGACCTGTCTATTTGAAGGGTGCCAACTATCTCCCAACAACTCGAAGCATTTGAGAACCGTTTAAATAGCATCAAGTAGCTAAAGAAGCTACTAAGACACTACACTTGCACCATGTGCTGTACAAGAGCAATCGGCAGTACCTTTCTCCGTCCAATTCCACTTGATTGTTCACAGTACTTGATGCGTATCAAGTCATTGACATTTCTTTCTTTACAATAGCTTAATAAACGCTGGAAAAGTGTGTGAATTCTAACTAAACAATGACACTGCTGGTTGAATATTAGATTGTGTCCCATCATTGTAGCCAAGTTCTTGGTGTGTCTTTTTTTGGTTTTTCTGCTCCTGCCCATCAACTTCCGATTTAAAAAGCTGGTCGTTGTCAAGTTGGATGACTTTTGGGGCGCTGGTGTGTGGTGTCGTCATCTCAGATTGACACTAGAACAAGGTAAAATGTAGCCAACCTACTCATTTGTATTGAAAATTGTATACGATGGTGTTTTTGTGCATTGTGCGCGACAACAGTGCTTATTTCCTATATTCATTTGTGTGTCGCACCCAAGAAGAGCATGATGGACCAGCGCTATCGCAATGTTAACCACTTCGCTGAGCCGGTCGCTAAGAAACCTAAACTTCCCGATCGCGACATAGTTAGTTCTTTGTTATCATTACGTCGTCCCACGCAGGAATTGCTTCCAAGCATTGCTAATCTCAAGCAACGTTTAATTAACCCACCAACCATGTATGAACCACCTCCCGTCCCCTTACGAGTCCAACTCGAACACAATCAAAAACATTTTTTCCTTCAACCATGGAGTAATACTGGACAAGTGCCTGTACCAACAGCATCAGATTTGAAAGCTTTGCAATCCGATCCTCGTGTTCGCCAAGCCATTGAAAGATTAAAAGAGCATCAAAGAAATCATCAATCGGACATTACACTATTACCCCAAGAAACTAGAGCTTTTATTCAATCCATTGTTGGTGCTGAAAAAACACCTCAGGCTAAACAAGATGATGACTTTGAATATGCAAGTAGTACCAGTGGCACTTCGTCTTCTCGTGGGCAATCCAACACTAGCTCAGTAGATGATGAAAACTCGACTGTTGGAAGCAAAAGAAGACGACCAGAAGAAACTCAACGTATCAATCGACGTGCAGTACGCAAATGGACAGGTGAAAACAATATTCCTCTTGAAGCTCCATTAAAAACATCGTTTGCAACAAGTTGGGCTCAACGCAAACACAATTTTGAACTTGTTCAGCTCAAAAGAGACATTGAGCGATGTCGTAAAGAATATTTGAGCTATCTTCGTGGTCGACTTGGTCGTTGTATTTCAAACAATGTTGCTCGTCAACTACAACCTCAAGAAGATGTTCTTACTCGTCGTATTGAAATTCGTGTGGCATCCATGGCATATCTTTTTCAATCACGTGTACAATATCCTTGTGGTGTTGGTGCTTTTGCTGCTAATCATACAATGCATCATAATGCATTTGATTCCAGTATCAAGAATGTTGTCTCTCTCTTTCGCTCATGTGCTAATTGTATTCGTGTCGATCATGGTACTATTGAACAATGCCAACCCGTGGGAGATAATATGATAGCTTTCAACACTGTCTTTTGGATCACAATCACTGATGTGGCTGCACTTTCTGCCATGTTAAATCCGAGTCTTCGTGATACCTTTCCAAATTTTCAAGCTCGTGGACAATTCCGTGTCAAAGCTGTATTGACATGTACCTATCAAACATTTGATGTGACCAATATTGATATTGATATTGATATTATGGATGCTCTTCAAAGCTACAAAGCTCCTGAAGCTAGAGATGATGTATTAGAACCATCGATGCAACAATTACCTTTTGTCATTCGACAACCACATTCGCTTCCACTCAATCCATCTCGTCAATCTCAAGACAAACTTGGAAAATCTGCTGCTAAACCACAATTACGACCGATGCCACCCATCGTTATGATGCCATTCCAATGTTTCCATAACTAACTATTTATTACTTGTAGCATTAGCTCTACTTGGTATCATAGTTAATGTAGCATCTTCTATTTCATCTTTTTTCATTTTCATATCAAGTATCACCAATTCACTTTTCTATTGGTTAAAAACTAGCCAACCATTTTCATAGTAGCTTCCTAGTGTTACTAACACTTGTCAATTTTACCTTTCTATGAACAATGTCGAAGTGTTAGAGCTTGTCTAACAAATGTTACAATCAATTATGTTAGTTATCTTTACTTTAAAGCTAGAAAAAGCTATCTTCATGGTATGAGAAGATGTACTATGATCTATGGAGATAATATGTTCTTCTCGCTTGCTCAGTATTTAACGAAGCTTGCCGAGGTCCCACGCAAACCTTGGTGTCTTTGATTGGCTAAAATTCCGACCACGCCAATCACACGCGCATGTCCATTTCAAAGTCAAAGTTGAGTAATGAGCCACCAGTTCAGCGGGCCTCCGCCAGGAAACTTTGGCTCGTTCCGTCCATTTAACCCTGCACAGGCACAGGCAGGCACACTCAAGCCCACTGCTCCTCAGTTTGTACCTCCAGCACGAGGTTTTGGTGGTCCTTTGCAAGGTCCCCCAGCTCCACGTTCTGGCGGACAGCAATTCAACCCAAGTTTGCAGCAACCACGCTCTGCTGGCAATGCATTTAACCCTGCAGCTCAAGCACAGCAACCACGATCTCTTGGGTCACAGGAACCTGTTGGTAAACCTTTTGGACAGCCCTCACAGCAATTTGCACCACAAAGTATGCCACCAGTACAAAATACAGCAGCTTTTAATCAGCCGCCACCACTACAACAAATTACTCCAGTTAAACCAGCGTCAGAATCTCTTGGAGGAATGAATCAAGCATTTGCTCGTATGACGATGGAAACTCGAAATGGACCATTTGGTCATCAGCAACCACCACGAGGACCTCCAATGCAACAAAATCCACCAGCAAATTTTCAAGGGCCTCCAATTCAGCAAAATACTCCTGCAAATTTCCAAGGTCCTCCAATGCAACAAAATCCACCAGCAAACTTGCAAGGACCTCCTCTGGCACGAGCTTCGTCAGCAAACTTTCAAGGTCATCCTATGCATGGTCAAGGACCTCCTTTGGGACAAAATTCAGCTACAAATTTCCAAGGACCTCCTATGCAAGGACCACCTAGTCAAGCATCTTCAACACATGAAAAACCTTCTCAGATGTACAATCATACACCCCAAAATCATCCTTGTGGCCCAGAAACCCCAGGTTTTCAACGCCAGCATAGTGCACCATTGCCTAGTGGTGATTTTAATCAAGAAAATTTCGCTACACCAGCACCTGTGGCTCCTGGCATCATCCAACGCGTCACAGCACCACCTTGCAATCCTCGATTTATGCATATGACAGTCAATGCAATTCCACATTCGCAAGATAATGCAACCAAGTGCGCATTGCCAATGGGCTTAATTCTTCAACCGATGGCAAAGTTAGAGAACGATGATGAGGTAAATTTTCATATTTATGCCCATTGCTGACACTTTCATAGTTGCCTGTTGTAAACTTTGGAATGAGCGGTGTAGTTCGCTGTAAGTCATGTCGATCGTATATTAATCCCTACATTCAATGGATGGATAATGGACGTCGATGGCGATGCAATTTTTGTGGAATTGCAAATGATGGTACTCATATTTTCAAGACTTGTTCTCAATCCAAATAGTTCCTAGCTCTTACTTTTGTCACTTGGCCCCAAATGGTGCTCGACAAGATATTAATGAGGTTGATCATCTTTTATTGCCAATATTTAATTATGATTGTAGCGTCCTGAATTGTTGGGAAGTGTTGAAATTGTTGCTCCAAATGAATACTCTGTACGACCGCCAATTCCTCCTGCATTTGTATTTGTCGTGGATGTCTCTGCTCAAGCTGTAGCTAGTGGAATGGTTGAAGTGTTTGCAAATACTATTCTTGAGCAGCTTGACAACCTTCCTGGAGACACCAGAACTCAATTTGGTTTGATCACATATGACAGCACTATCCACTTTTACAACCTCAAAGCTGGCTTAAAAGCACCACAAATGATGGTTGTGCCAGATATTAATGAACTCTTCATTCCTATTCCCGATGAATTGCTTGTCAATCTCAGGTATGCTACTGTATACTTTATCAAATTTATTTTTTATCAATAGTAAATCACGTGATGTCATTGAAAGCTTATTGGAAATGCTACCTCGTCTTCATCTTGGCACAAAGAACCCAGATACGGCATTAGGTCCTGCTATTCGAGCAGCTTTCCGACTAATGGTACAATGCAGTTGCATTCAGAAGTAATCAGTCTAATGTATAGAGTGCTGCTGGTGGAAAAATGATGATTTTCCAAAGCTCTTTACCTACAAGTGGACAAGGTGTACTAAAGCACCGTGAAGATCCTCGTGCTATCGGAACTGAAAAAGAGCATAATTTACTTAACCCAGTCGACACGTATGCCAAAAATTGCTATTGTTTCCTCATGATCCTGACAGGTTTTATCGCAAGAATGCTATTGAATTTTGCCGTCAGCAAGTCAGTGTAGATACATTTTTGTTTGCTCCACAGTATACTGATGTTGCTTCGTTGGCACCACTTTCCAAGTACTCTGGGGGTCAGTTGTTCCACTACCCAGGCTTTACAAAAGCAAAAGATGGCGACAAGTTTGCTGCAGAACTCACTCATTCTTTAACAAGAGAGACTGGTTGGGAAGCTATTATTCGCTTGCGTTGTACAAAGGGTGTTCGCTTTACCAATTATTATGGCAATGCTTTCCTTCGTGGGCCAGATCTACTTGCTGCCCCTTGTGTTCACACTGACGCAGCATTTGGTATTGAAATTGAACTCAGCGATACACTTCTTACTTCCAACACAATTTGTTTTCAAGCTGGTGTTCTTTACACCACCTCAAAAGGTGAACGACGTATTCGTGTACATACTATTGCTGTGCCTGTTGTCAAGGGTATTAGAAAATATATCATGTGCCTATGCTGACGATCTTGCCTAGGCTACATGGATCTATTTAGTGCAGTGGATTCTGATGCAATGTGCAATTTGGTTGCAAAATCTGGTATTGTATGGCTGAATAATTATCATCTAACTATGTTTCTAGCGTTGGAAATGGCACTAAAGACTGGACTTCATAGTGCTCGCAATAAACTCCAAGCAGTAGCTAGTGATGTGGCCCGAGCTTACCGCACGTATGGTGGTAATATGGCAACTGGATATCAACTTCAGCTACCAGCATCAATGCATTCTCTTCCTCTCAACATGGTAGAAATCGATGTAAGAATATATTTTGACATTTATATAGATGGCTCTCATGAAGAATATTGCATTCCGTGGTGGCAACGACATTGGACCTGATGAAAGAACTGCAGTGCATTATGCACTTAATAATATGGCAGTGACTCTTTCCCGAGCTTTCATATACCCACGCCTCTTTTCTGTACTCGATATGCCCCATGAAGCGGGTCACCCTGTGGCACCAGACACACCTGGAGTATTGTGTGCTGGTCAAGACAAAATTCAACTCCCACCTCTTGTAAATCTTTCAGTCGCTCGGTTCAATACTGAAGGAGCATTCCTACTTGATGATAGTCTTGCTCTTTACCTCTGGCTTGGACAATCAGTATCGCCACGCTTTATCTGGAGTTTATTTGGTCGTGATTCGATTGAAGGTGTGGATTTGAGAGAATTGCAATTAGCTCCACCACAAGATGAAATGAGCACTCGCATTCACAACATCATCAATGCAATTCGAGAAGAACGTCCTCCTTTCCTAAAGCTACATGTCTTGCGAGAAGGAGCACCAGGTGAAGGTCGCTTCTTCTGGAAACTTGTAGAAGACCGAGCTAGTTTTAATGGTGGCACCTACTCGTATGCAGAATTCCTTGGTCAAGTGAACCGTTCTAGTACGGCATCCAAGTAGATTTCAATAGACAATTCTATGATTCAAATCAATTAGTCTCTTGTTCGTGTTCTACAGCAGGAAACGAGCCAAAATCTTGGACATTCGTCGTGTGCGACTTGAGTTGATCCAAAGCTTTTTTGATCTTGTCATCGTCATGGTGACCATCAAGTTCAACAAAGAAGTCGTAATCCCATGGATTTCCTTGGCGTGGAATTGATTCAAGTCGAGTCATATTGACACCATTGTCTTTGAAAACTTGCAATGCTGAAAGAAGTGATCCAACTTCATGCTTGACACTCATGCTCAAGCAAGTTTTATCTTTTCCTGTTGGTGAGCTGCATGCTTTGCCTACGATAATGAATCGCACTGAAGTAGTTGGTGGTGGCTTTGTCCATGATGGGGTCTCAACAATGTGCTTCAATTCAAAGGCAGTAGCAGCATCATCAGTTGTAATAGCAATTGCATTTTCTTCTTCTAGAGCTCGACGAGAAGCTTCATCAACACTCCCAACCACAATAACTTTAGCTGTGCTCCATAGCCGATCAATGACATTTCCAAACGATGCTTCAGCTGATGCAGGCAAGTAAATGCTGCTCACTTCCTTTGAAGACTCTTTTCTAGCAATAATAAAAGGCTTGACAACCACCGTCTCAGCAATAATTTTTAAATGACTAGAGAAAGAATTGAGTTTGTATGTTAAACATTGATTTTTACCTTTGAAGGAGACGAAGTTGTGTATCTTTGACAATTCCTGTTAATGCATCCTCAAAAGCAACAACTCCATAAGCTGTTTTGTTAGAGCCAACGTTTGTAAAAAGATCAGCAGTCGATGCTACAGCTTCAAAATTACGTTTGGCAAAATCACCAAAATGATTGATTGCAGCAGAATAACTCAAACTACCAACAGGCCCAACAAAAGACACTGATGGATGATGTAGTCTTTGAAGTAAATAAGCAACTTGGACTTCTTTTGTCAATGGCATGACATAATTCTATTTTGAATGAGTTGGGGCATAATAATTTTGCATTACCAAGTACAAATCGGAAATTAATTGAGGATCAACTTTCCAATGGGGATTGCCACTTGCTTGGGTATCAATATCTTGACCATAAGTAGAAGCTTTCAAGCATACACGCTTTGCAACTTTCTAGACAAAAATGTTAAAATTACTTTGGATAATTGCACATACTTCTTCAACCACCATGTTGGTTAATGTGGCCATGATTCCAGCAGCATCATTATTGCGAATGAGTTGAGTGTATTTTTCAGTCTCAGCCTAATGAAATGAATAAATACTTATTGCATTTGGAGGAAAATACTTGAAATTTAGCTTCAGCAATAAATTTACCAAAGTGGATACGTTTACTTAAGGCTTGGAGTACAGCCACATCTGCATTAGCAGCAGAACCATAAGTAGTAGAATCATCCACATCGACAGTCACGTGAGGCAATATTTTTTGTAAATACACATTCATAATTTGTTCATTGATGTTGATTGAATTTGGAATTAAGACAGTCGGGTAATTGACAGGTTGGAGAATTGGTTCAGGAAGTAAATGTGGAAAGAAAGCATTTTCATCAGGAGCAGTGTACCGACGATTAAGTGCATGAAGTTTTTCAGTACCGCTGAGTAAAAAATCAAGAAAACTTCCTTGAAAGGAACTATATTTTCCTTTGAATTCACGCAATGATGGCGTTGTTTCGGATCGTTTGCGATAAATGGCAGCATTGCGAGCAAATTGAGCACGTTCAATCAATGCAAAGATAATTGTTTCTTCTTGACGGATCAAATCATTTCGGTAGTCATCCAACAATACTCTTGTCATATTCAAAGATATTTTTCAAGTGATAAGCTATTGAGTGTAAAAAGTACATCCAGAGAATTCTCTTGGTTTAATCATTGATTTGGGAGATATTGTTTTTGGGATAAAGGGGGGATACTATGTGCTGAAAAATCTCATATTTTGAAATGGGAAAAACTAGATTTGTCCCAATTCATTGTGATGGCGCATTCACATAGCTGATGAAAATGGGTGAAGAAGAACAAACAACGACAGGTATCAGCATCCTTATGATGATATATTCATCAATATCACTGTCTAAAAGCAATGACAACTTGCCTTCATTTAAAAAATCTACTGTATGGGTTGGGATATATCTGTAAATTAAAAATTACGTATCCAAATCACTTTTATTCCAATTACAATGAAGAAATTGCATCTACCAAACGTATAAATTAACTTTCTTCAATTGTTTAATGCATAACATCACAAAATAGAACTTTTAAAGTGAATATATAGAGCTGATTTTAAAATAATTAAAGATATTTTCTTCTGCTTCATGGAGGTTGGTATACTTACATTTATGCAATTTGGTCGTAGTTAAGACTGCTTTCCTATTGAAAATAGTGAGATCAATACCTTAAATCAAACAACTCGTTTGAGTATGTGTTTTCTAGTTGCCATAGAGGGGTTAATATACATTGAGATACATTTAGAAAATTTTATCCTTGGTGGGTTTTTGTGCATGATACATATCAGTAAAGACAGCAATGATAATTACGATAGAGCTTAAACATTATTTTCTTAACATCAACTACAAGATGCATGACACAAAATAATTCACAAAGGTATTTTGAAATGCAACATAATGGGAACAAACAGGGTGATAAGTTGACCTTTTTTCGAACTCAAAAGATATTGGACCTTCGAACTGCTAGACGAGAGACAACATTGTGTGTTAGTAAATCCCGTGCTTTAACAACACCATTGCATCTTATTGTGTCAAACTTTGTACTCAAATCATTGATCAAATGATAATAATTTACAATTTGATCGGAATCCACAGTACATTGTATAGGATTAGGTCCCACATTTTCTTCATTTGTTGGATTTGAAAACATAAAATCGTTAAATTGCTTTTCACAACAGAATTCTAGATGTTGAGTGTAAAATTCAGCAACACTAGTCATTTGCTGTTGAATTGTATCAATTTCTTGTGCAAAATGGATCTTGGCTTGTGCGTACTTTTTTCGATCACACACCATTTTCAACTTTAAATCAATCAACGATACTTCTTGATCAATCTTCTCTGCTCGTAATGTGTTAAGTTGATCATGTAGCAAACTTATCGTGTGGTTATGTGTCATGTCAAGATTAAAGATTTTGAGCTTGAACTGTTTGATTTCAGCAGACTGATCCAAAGCTTTTTGTTGAAGCAAGTTGACTTGGCGGTGTAGTTTACTGCACTCCAGAGTCTTTTTGTTCAATTGTGCACGTAATGAAGCGATTTCATTGCGAAGAATAGACGCAATATCAGCAGATACAAATATATCTTGGATGAAAGGGAGAATATTCATCGTGATACAAGGTCGCAAAATGGGAAATAAAAGTGCAACGTTGTGTCAAAAGGTATCAAAGGATCATTCAATTGATATAACATATAGAATGGATTGTCTTTTTTAAAAATTTGATTGGATAAATTTAATTTTAGTGCTTGAATTACAAACTTCTGATTCTGTGGATGCTAACAATGATCAGAACTTTTTTTGTGGATCACGTAGTCCGCTTTCTTAATGAACAAGATATTAATTTAAATAAAATACCCATAAACAAAACGTAGTATTATGCACAAAGATAACGTTCTTAGCATTGTAATAAACATTTTGGACAAATTACAAACATAACTCCGTCATTCATATTTTGTCACCAACTGGAAAACGAGTAATTTCTTGCAGGCCTTTATGTAAACTAAAGATCTACTAACAAATTACGATTTTATATTGAGAAATCTTATACAAGATTTTTAATGATAGTTTTAGAAATATAATTGCTGATGTTATGAATGCGTAAAAAAGTCGTTGGACTATTGATTTAAGTATTTGCTTTGTATTTACAGCCTTTGCTTGTCTACGATTTTTAATCTCAAAGCTTATAAGCTTATGTTTGATTGTAATTATGATTAAAATGAGTAAGAAATATGGAAAATCTTTGATTGTCTGTAAAATGGGTATTGCATGATTATTGGAATCTCGGTATCTTAAGCTGAGCAAAAAGTGGCAGATAATATGATCTGTCCATCAAAATCAAATTTCGCCTCGTCACAGCGAAAATTTAGCTTCGCTTATGAGATTGAAAAATCCAAGAGACATTAGCGACAAAAATTTAGCTTGGTTCCTAGCAAATATTTAAGCGAGTATTTGTATTTTTTGGTATTGATCGCATGATTCATTGTATTACACGTCATTTTGAAATGGATTTTCAATAACAAAGCTCATAAATCAAGAACGCGAAAAATACGATGGAAATCAAATAAGTTACAACAGATTGAAGATCTTGAGATTCCACTAATATAAACCTTGTTAAATGGACTCATACTTGTGTACGATTCCAAAAATATTAACTGACCAATGGTAATTTAAAAATAAAAAAGTATAATTTTGTAAAATAGAGATAGTTTTTTTATCAAAAAAATTGATTTTTGTAAAACAAATATTGTTGATTTTACTAGGTTTTGATATTTTAGTTATTTGTTGTATAACTGCTTTATTTTTATTATATTTAAGATAAATGTATATAATATTTTCATTTTTTTTAGAAATGACTTATTCTGTTCTCTTGAAATATAAAAGGTTTGGATTTACTTTCAAAATTGGATCTGAAATTCTGTCAAGAAAGAAATTTAGAAGAAACTAAGAGTTTGGGTATTGCAAACACAAGCTTGGAATATGCTTGTTGATGTTTGTCGTTGGTTATATTGAAAATTATATAAATTCCAAACTAAACCTACAAAAAATGCCATCTATACACCTTTATTCTAACAAGTGGCAATGTTAAAGACTGTTATTTTCTAATTTGCATGATAAAGTCTATAAAAGTAGATTCATCTTTGTCTAGTGATATTAGTGGTGTTCAAGTTTATAGCTCTACATGTAGGATAAATTATGGAATGTCATTTGACAAAATTTAGTAAAAATTC
>JNBS01000794.1:0-23623 GCA_002081575.1 Thraustotheca clavata | reverse complement strand
TGAAAATTGACTACGAGCACGAACTTGGACGTGGTTCGTTTGGATCGGTGTACAAGGGAAAATACAGAAATGAAGATGTTGCTGTTAAAAAAGTTTCCTTAAATGAAATTCAAACTCAAGCTACACTCGAGCGAGAAATTAATAGTATGCGGCGGTAAGTGATTTATGGTAGTATTATGTTAATAACTTGTTATTAGATGCTACTCTCCATACGTACTACAGCTTCTTGGTTACAGTGATCTTGATACTACTACGCCAAAGATTGTACTTCCGTTTATGGAAGGTGGTGATTTACAAAAACACCTTGCCAAAAAGCGATATAACGAGGCCAAAGTGGCAAACTACACTACGTTGGAAATTGCATGGGTCATTGCCAATGGCCTAGCTGACATACACGGATACAGATGCATTCATCGTGACCTCAAAAGCCCCAATGTCCTTCTCAGCACTAAACATCACATTAAGATTGCAGATTTTGGGCTTGTACGTGAAGTAAATTCAACGATGACTCATGTGGTGGGTGGACGTGCCTGGACTGCTCCAGAAATGTTAAAAAGTGGGAAATATAGCTACCCAGCAGACATTTATTCATTCGGCGTGATTTTGACAGAGCTTGATACACTTGCCTTACCATATTTCCATATTACAACGCCCATGACAGAAGGCGAACTTTTCGATGGTGTGTGCGATGGTTCGTTGCGTCCGATTGTGAGTCCTAATTGCAGTTCTTGGTATAAAAACCTGGTTGAGAGTTGCTTAGATGGAGAACCAAAGAAAAGACCGACAGCATTGGAAATTATTGAAATTCTTCGTGAGCAAATTGCTCCATAGATAACTCCACACCTATCATGTACTACGTAGTACTAAGCAACAAGAGGCAACATTGAATTGTATTTGTTAGTACAAAATGGGATAATTAAACTGCTCAGTCAAGGAAAATTTTGATATGTATATCTGTTCGACTTTGTTACCAATATTTTTTTCACACACCCGTCAGTCTAAAGCAACTTGGCTAGAAAAAGCTGCATGAATACTTTCAATATCTCAATTAGTCAACCGACACAAATAATACTACCGATACACTAATTGAGATATTGGGAGTTAGAATATCAACTTATTTGATGAAAATACAAAATTGTAAGAAAATCTAAACATTAAAAATTCTACTTGAGATGTCGATGAAAAATGTAGCCATTATAAAGATAGAAATTGAGACTGCCATTTCAGACTATTTCACATAAAATTAATGAATGATTACGACAGGGTTGAATCTTTATATTTGACAACACTCTACGAGCATTCAACTTTCTCTTAAATGACCGTCCACTTTTAAGACAAAATTATCTTGATTTTGATTCACTGGTTTGCATATTTATGCTATAATTGGCCTAAATTGTGTCTACACTAGCTTCAATTCACTGATAGTAGCAAATCCAATGATGGAACCCCATGACATTTTACAAATCTTTCAAATGAACGTCTTTGGCGAAATAGAATACCCTCACTAAGCTCAATTGAAATGAAAAAAGATGTTGATTTATTGTGCTAATCTAAAGAGAAATTCTTTATACGATTACTCGTTTACTAGATATCAGAAGCAATGAGCCCCGCTCTTGCTATTATGGGAAATGTACGTGAAAAAATCTTCCTCATGATGCAGAACTCTCAAAGAAGTAGGTAGATATATAATTGTTGCTTGCATTAATACACAATTCAAATGCTCTTTTGAGCTCGTGGTATGTTTCCTGAAAATTACAATAATAAATATGTGAGAATGACAACAGCTCAGAGAATTTAATTCAAGCTGATGAGCTGCAAGGATTAAGATGATAATGATTTTCTCTGTTAGCAATACTTTTTTGGCGATAACGTTAATTTCCTAATTGACTTGAATTCAGTATTTTTGACCTTTAACGTAATTATCACCGTGTTAAATGGTAAAACGTTCTTATACAATTGTGTTCTCATGGGTTAATTAATTAGTAAAATAGGTTAAAAACATTTACCATGGTAAATAGATAAAGATGGAAGGAGCCTTAGAGTAGATGAGTAAAGAAGAGAAAGGAGCATTGAGAATGAGTGAGATTAACGGTAGCATAGTTATTGGAAAGAGGGCGTAATCAAAGATAGTTATAGCCTAGTGTGGGACTCCATTTGGGAATATAGAGTGCTGCCGAAACAGTACTATGAGCTTCCCCATTTAGTCATGGGAGAACGCAGCCAACACCGCTCGTCTAACGCCAGCAACGACGACTTCGACTACACGAACAAGTGCTTCAATAACCCCAAGATTCCTAATTCCACTGCGACGCCAGCTTGAAATGCAATACCACCTTCGAATGCAAGGTCACCTGTATCTGGATTGATTTGAAGTGAAAATTGTCCGTATGAATTTGCTATAGAGGACTTGAGACCTTCTTTAGACAGCGAATTCTTAATCGATGGAGTTATGTACGCACTAACGCAATGTGCATTGCATTTTCTTGGACCAACGGCATAAACTCGTCGATTTTTGAGCTACAAGAAATATATTCATTATTGCTTAAGTAGTGTAGCTAGAAGACGGAGCGTATCTTGCATTAAACGTTGCTGTTCCATTTTTGCCGTGTGCATGACGTACTGTTGTTCAAGCATCAACAACTTTGTGTCTTTCGCCATTTGTTGGTGTTGTAGCAGTGCGCTCCAAGTCTGCCCGTTGGAATGCAACTCGCTCACTTTTTAATGCAAGTTGCTCTTTACGATGAACTTCGTCCTTATTAATTTTATTTCTGCAGCTGCTGGGACATTGATAATGCTTACTTCATTTGTTTTTGAATCTTGTCTTGTTGCTTTAGAATTTCTTGTATTCTATACAGGACTTGTCGTTGCACTGCTCAATGTGCTTGTGCTTTCATTGTCATATGCATCGTCTTCAGTGTTTTCATACAAAACATTGGTGGATTGCTCGATTTGCTTAGCTACTCGTTCCTCTGCTGCTTGGCATAAAATGTTGCCTTGACACTTAAGAATTGTAGTTTTTGTTTCTTGTTGTTATTTGGTAATCGCTTTTGCTTCTTCGACAGCCGTTTGAGCATCTTTAATTGCGTGTAGTTGAGCACCAGTGTCAGACAAGGTCTCATTAATACCTGAGGCATTTCGGTTAAAGCGGTCACGTTTCTGAAAGCTCATCATTAATGGACAAAAATGGTGCTTGAATGTGTGGGCGTTCAAGCGTTTGTCAAAAGAACGTAGCGACACCGCCACCGCATCCCAAGCAGCTCCTCGATCAGCGTAATTTGCTTTGTAAGGCTCGTAGTTTAAGACTTCATGTAGCGAAGAGATGTTCATTTCTTCCTTCCAAGTGACTTGCTTTGTATTTTTTTACCCATCGAATTAGTTGTAAAATGTGCTAATATTTGCAAACTTAGCTTGTTCTATCGCGACAAAACCAGTCATTTTGCGAGCTACCACTTCAACTTTTTCAACTTTATTTCGAATTTCGAAGCATACAATTCGAATTTTCTAGTCTAAAAGCTTGCTTTTTCTGTTTTTGCAACTTGCTAATATCCTGATACTTTGAACTTCAATAAAATTTCACTTTGATTTTTCACATAAGTGAAAAATAAACCTATCTGATCTTTTAATGTAACGTTTAAACAAGTGAGAATTGAGTTTGACGCCAATTGTCATTTTCACCATGAAACTGAAGAATAAGATCTATACAATCAAAGGAATCAAACGCTCAAGTTCATCTCATTTCAATCTCGTGCTTGTTTGGGGATACTGTGAAGGCTGTCGATTACAATCAAATGGCTGTATTTTCTATGCTTGAGCGAATCTTTATGAGAAGAGCGGTTCTGATCTCCCCACCACTCAAATGTCAATCGAACTTCACATTCATGCACTTTATATTCATCTATCATTCTTTTATCCAATCAAATCACTTAATTTTCTTGATGAAGTTGATATGCACGAAGATAAAAATGTGCTGCTGGATTGTACCGAACATCCGACAGGCCTATCACCTTTTATGTACGTACTACTGTACGCCCTTTCTCTAATTGTATGTATTTGATTGTACGGTTGTATTTGTACTGTACAGTGCAGGAAGAGTACCATGGAGAGTCACTTGAAATTTGGCAATGAAGAAGGCACAAGCGAAGAAACATAATGCGAAGCTCATGGGGCATGCTGCCAATTATGGCTCTGTGCATTTGAATATTAATGATCCAAGCCAGCATTGGGACTATGCAATTGCCTTTCCAAACCCTGAAACGGTCAAGACACCTCCTCCTGTGTCCATGAAGGAAATCTTGGAAAAATTGCATGACAATGGATTGCAATTTCGTCTCTTTTATTCTTCGACACGTGATATGGTCTTTGCTCAAATTCGATGCCATTATGAACGTTTGAAGATGGAAGCTGATCGTATTGATTTGCCTGTATTGTTGGACCCACATGTGCTTGAACAAACTGCACGAACAGGGTTCCCTGATGACAATATTGGTCCATTTCATATTAGCGATACCAAGCATTTGTATGAATATGGACCTTATGAACATATTCATGCTGCTTATGAAGATACTGATGATTTGCAACCATTGTTTGCCAAGCGTAATCTTGACCACACTGTGTTCCCACCTGTGGAACGTATGAAGCTTGTTGAAAGTATCATTGTCTCGCATGAGTGTTGTAATTTGGACTTGGATGCTCTTTGCTACAATCGTTCGATTCTTGCTTGCTATCCACTTCATAATGAAGCTGAAATTGATCATTTAAGCAAGACTTGGATTCCTGCTATTGCTGCTCCATGGAAGCAACCACTTGATGAAATTCGTGATTATTTCGGTGAACGTATTGCCTTTTATTTTAGCTATTTGGGCCATTACACTACGTGGCTTATTTACGCTGGTATTGTCAGTGTTATTGTCTTCATCCTTCAAATTTCCACTGGTACTACAGATCGTTCTGTTGTTGTTACCAACCAAGATGGCACCAACCGTACTGTGAGATCTGAAGTTCCTTACGTCATGACTTTTGCTGTACCATTGTTTGCTTTGTTCATGTGCGTTTGGTCGACACTCTTTATGGAATCATGGAAGCGTGAACAAAATATTTTGGCAATGAAATGGGGTATGACTGAACTTGCTGTCGAAGAAACCCCGCGCCCACAATTTGTTGGTGAACCAGTCCTGAGTGCTGTCACTGGTGTCAAGACCAAGTATTTCCCAACCACCAAAAAATTTCAACGTGTTGCTGTATCATGGGCCCTTTTGTTTTTGCTCTGTTCTATTGTTCTTTTGATTGTCGCTGGTATTTTCCGATTGCGTTGGCTTCTTACTGTGCACGAACAATTGAAATTTAATGGCCCAATTCTTTCGCATATTCCAGCAGGCCCTGTTATCTGTTCGTTTGCCAACGTTGTACAAATTATTATAATGGGCAAGATTTATTACCGCAGCTTTTACAGTCTTAATGAATATGAAAATCATGAGACTGATTCGCAATACGAAAGCTCCCTTGTTCGTAAAACTTTTGTCTTTCAATTTATTAACAACTTTTCTGCTCTTTTTTACATTGCATTCCTTAAGAACCGCTTTGAAGATCCAAGCCAAGAACGTATGCATGAATTGGCCCTTTCCTTGGGTATTGTGTACTGCTCTCAACTTGTCATTGGTAACATCAAGGAAATTGTACTCCCACGTGTCTGGGTACAACTTGCAAAGATGCAAATTATCAAATCCAAGCCTGTGTACGACACGTCGGAAGCTGAACGTGAATTTTTCCTTGCCACCTACGAATGGAGCGGTACATTTGATGATTTTACTGAAATTATTACTCAATTTGGTTTCTGCACTCTTTTCGTTGTTGCTTTCCCATTGACCCCACTTTTGAGTTTGCTTAATAACTATTTAGAAATTCGTATCGATGGATACCGTTTACTTCGTGAAAATCGTCGTCCTCGTCCTCGCAGTGCTTGCAACATTGGTCTCTGGATGGAAATTGTCGAGTTCTTGACCACTCTTGCTATTTTAACCAATGCTTATGTTGTGGTGTGGACTTCCAACACGTTTGATTTCATTGAATTCCAATACCAAGGCCATCCTAACTTTGTGGAATTGTACCGCAACCAAGCTTTTATGATCTTTGTAGCAGTGCTCCTTGCTTTCCGCTATTTCATTGCCAAGCTCATCCCTGATACCCCTGATTCCGTTGTTGCTCAAATTAAGCGCCAACTCTTCTTCAATAACAAGGCAATCTACAAAATCCCTGATGATGTTGTGAGCCGCTATGTCCGTGACCCAGAAGATCAATTCGACATGACTATTCGTGCTTCTGTCCATAGCTCTACTTAAATCTATTACGTTAAGCGTAAAACAATCTAATCTACTCATGTTTGCATTGGATTATTCCACTACAGCCTTTCTAATAGAAAGCCTCCCTGTTCTACAACTAACAATGTATCTTGCATCGAGCTACTTTGAGTCAGATATGCTCAATCTGATTTCAAGTGAATACAGACGACAATAAGATCTGATGTTATCTTTTAACAATCAGATTCATTGATTCTAATACAACTAAGGTTAAATAGCACTCCCCAACGAAATATTTCGTGGGTCAAGCTCCGCCTATGAGTTAGATTGTAAGATATCAACGAAATCGAGTGCAATGACGGTCTAGAGACGCATCAGTCGAGAATTCTGCTACGCCCAAACTCCTGAGTAGTACTGCGAACTGATGATGCATGGGTTCGATCGTTGCAACGAGAATACTGCGATTGGAAATGAAGTAGCTCACAATAATATTATCCTCTCCAGTTTACAATTGTACTATTGATGCTTTTCTCTCCACATACAATTATCAAAGTCAATCTTTACTCTATTTTTGTAGATTCGGTATGTTGGGATATCAGCGAAAACTTAAACAAAATGGAGAAATGAACATAATCGAGGAAAGAGAGACGATCTTAAATGACAGTAGACATTACGTTTTTCTAATTTAACTAATCAAGCATTTTTGTATTAGCAAAAAAGCAATTGTAATGAGTTCTGATTATTTGCTAAATGTTGTATTACACTCATTTCGTATAGTCCGCTGGATCGTCAAGTTAGAGCTCAATGTTATGTGAATGCATTGAGAAATATTCGTGTTTATACAGACAACAAGGAGCTGCAGAAAAATTTATGACAGCAGCACGAATTAATTGCATATTGCTCTTGAGCTCTGGGCATGAAGGAAGAGTAACAGAGTGTTGTGCTATTGCCCATGCTCGATGACCACTTGGTAGCACCCATTCACGTTGAGTCTAACAATTATAAATAAGTATCTTGGTACATATAATGGATAATTACTTCGAGGACACAAAAATCCCGATGGTTTAAAGGTTTGGGGCATTCCATAACAAACCAACGTACAACAACATGCAAGAATGGATCTTGTAAAGATGGTTATTATGCAAACTTTGCACAATTTTGTATTTTTTACACACATGAATATGCTGCAAATCTAGGACAACACGTAAGATTGTAGCACATTCATAAAGATTGTTCAATAAGATTAAATTTAGTTATTATTTTACAGTCTTTTCATAATGTTTTAAGGGAGGGTGCCTTATATAAATCTAGATATTTGGCCTGTCGAGTTTAAATTGGGTGCTGGGTTCTCGTCCTTCTAGCTTTGGGATGACCAGATTCATTAGTTTGACTCAGTAGCTCACAATTGCACAAAGTTTTCTTGGTTTTAGTTTTTTGCCCTTTTCATTCACAGGTCTGACTCACTTTTTATTTTTCCTTCAAGTGATGACATCAATCAACAAGCTTGACACCATTGATTCACCCCGCATTGAATCAGCCAAACCATCCCCATCGATTGCTCGTCGAGTTTTAACGGTGGTGATTTCTATCGCCTTTGTTGGTGCGATTGTTGGAGTGGTTGCTGCTGCTTCAGGGCATCAAATTACCTCCACGTTAACCCAAAATCGATTTCTTGCTGTGACTCCCAACTTACCTGACACTATCACCAAGTTGCTCCAAGATAACAAACCAACATTATCTCTGCTTGTGGAGAAAAACTTTCCAGCTACACTCGGCAAATGTGATGAAATGAATGCACCAAAACCATGCTCGGAAATGGGCTATCTTTACCAAGAAAAAGCCACGTTTTACAAAGCTTTAGCACGCTGGGTAACGGGATTAAACAAGATTCGCTTTGACCAAGTGGATTTTGTGTCAACCAAAGATGGTGTCATGACTTTTCAGTTGAAAGCAAACTTTGCAGCTCTACCTGCTAGCTTACGTATTGAAAGTTGTTTGGGAACTCTTTGCTCCAAAGTGGTTGATGATACCAAAACTTGCTGTGGTACTGATAAAACTCTAACGATTGTTGCTACTGCCAAGTGCAATGAAGCTTATCCTTTTGTTCGTGATTTAACTCTTCAAACAGCTTCAATCACACCCATCATCGTTGAAGTTAACATCCTTGGCCAACATGTAAAGAAAGATTTGACACCATCTTTGATTGCGAAAATCAAAGAGCTTTTACCAACAAAAGGCTTGGAGTACTTGAACTCAAAGCTCAAGGAAAACCTTGGTGACAAAGTTATTTGCACCCCAACACTGTCCTACCCACCTTTAGGTTACCCACCTTTAAGACAGCTAGAAGAATCCACTTCTGCTGTTAACTTGCCTCAGGCTATCATTACAGCTCTGCAACAAAACAAGCCCACACTATCTCAATTAGTAAAGGAAAACGTACCAGCGTCAGTAGGCAAATGCAATGAAAAGAATCCACCAACGCCCTGTAAAGAAATGGGTTACCTCTACCAAGAAAAAGGATCAAACTACAAAGCTTTGGCTCGGTGGATTTCAGGCATCAATGTCATTCGATTTGATCAAGTCGATCTTACTGCCGCAAAGAATGGAAGCTTACAGTTGAAATTGAAAGCTAATTTTGCCTCTTTGCCAGCAAGCCTTCGAATTGATGGTTGCCTAGGCACTCTCTGCTCTAACATCGTGGATGATACCAAGACTTGTTGTGGAAATGATAAGACAGTGGCTGTTGTAGCCCAAGCAGAATGTAGTACCAGTTATCCTTTCATTCGTAATATCACATTTACCACTGCTACAATTACACCGATTATTGTACAAGTGAATGTACTTGGACAGACAATCAAGAAAGACTTGACGCCTGCAATTGAAAACAAGTTTAAGGATTTTGTCTCGACAACTGGATTGGACTATGCTAATGCAAAATTCAAGGAAACCTATGGGGATACTGTTGAATGCCAACAATAAGGTATTGAGTTTAGCTAGCTATCCAAGTTAGTTAATAACTCAATTGAGTGTTTTTTGTCACTGTCCACCAAGAGCAATTTCTGTGAACCAGATGTTCCCAACCTATGATTAGGGCTGGGGGATTTATGATACACTAGCTTTAATGTACAAATTGTCATATGAGTAAATTAAAGGTAATTGTTCGATCACTTTATTTACTTGTTATTGCTCTTCATAAAGAAATTTGCTATTCCACGCTTGATACCTTTTATTAGTATCTTTGAGTAAATTCTAGAAAGCATTTGAGAAATCCAGTCTATCTCAGATTTAACATATGTGTCTTAACATGGCATCCAAAAAAAGTGCAAAGAATGTCCCATTCTGTTTATTAACATTGTTTGTATTATCTCGCGTACTTTATGTATGTAAATCTCGTTAATTAACGTTCTATCTATGTCTTTTCTATCAATGGATCAATTGAAGTCACCCATTGTAGTACAAAAACGTTAATTGCCAACATACCTACTAAATTAGGAAAAAAGTGCACATCTTGTAAAAAGATATGCTATCGAATCAGTGTTTTGCACCTTTTTTCTTCTTCAGATAAATAAACTTGTCGTGTCAATGGCACATTTTGTATAAACGAGTTACTTGGTTTATCTTCTCATCCAAATCCAATACAAAAATCTAATGTACTTGCCCATGTTTCCTAAACGTTATAAAAACGCACTATAGTTTCTCAAGATTTGATTGGTTAAAATTCCATTTGGCACCGAGGCAACTGTCTCTCGTCCAACCTTCGCATACGTCACTGATTGGGTATAAATAAAGTGATATAACCAATCATCCGCGTGCAAGTTGGGGGGATAACAACCTTTTAACCAATCAGATTCATGACGACTGTAAACAGAAGTTGGTCTCTCCATTGTTTTTCCATCCGACGAAAGAGAAGATGATGACGAAAGCGGCCTTCGAGGTCGAGACGATGGTCCATCGTGATTCTTTGGGCGATTTAAATGCTGTGGCTGCATGCCCTAGTGGACGTATGAAGATGGAGGAGCTCTTTCGTCAGTGGTTATCTCTTGAAGCCACGAAGGATATGATTTGTAGCCTCGTAGATGACGTCAAGGCTGGACGAGAAGTGGTTGTACCTAATACAATATCAAACGTATCTATCATCGGTGGCTTGGCGCAAGGTTCAGATCAATGTCGTTCGCCTAAACGACCTCCAAATCATAGTCCAGGCTTAGGTCCGTCGAGACGGAGAGGATCAGCAGGTTCAGTCGAAGATATTAATATGGGCATTCCTGAACCTTTGCAATTATCGTTGCCTGAAGATGCTGAAGTAGGCTATTTTATATTGATAAGAGCTTATTGTAGCATCGTAGAGCGATATGTCTGCAAAAATTCCAAGATTTTATTTTCCTAAAGAAGGAGGACGTGGTCGTGGCCGTGCATATTCTCGAGACCGATTAGATCGTATAGAACGGGATATTGAAGAAAGATTTCGACAAGCTGGTGCAGGACCAGAAGGTGTTGGTGTCGACAATTTTGTTTCAATTACCAAAGATTTGTGTGGATTTCCAAGTTTTTTTAATTTGCCACTTTTTCAACGAATTCGTAAACTTATTCTTCATCTTGATACAGCAGAAGATGATTTATCGGGCAAATATATTACATTGGAAATGTTTCAGAGATATTGGACAATGGAAATACAGCCTTATGATAATATTGAACGGTTTTTTCGACTGGTCAAGCAACCACACAACAATTATATTGAACACAGTGATTTTGCACCATTTCTTCATGGTACTTGCTCTTTAATTATTCACGAAATGAGTTGATTTGCATAGAACTCTTAAAATATCATCCTGGACTCGAATTTCTTTCAGGAACCCCCGAGTTTCAAGAGAAATATGGTACTTGTCATTAATTTACAAGTTTGATATCTTTCTGTAGCTGCCACAGTTGCTGTACGTATATTTTATATGGTAGATAAAGACAGTAGTGGGCGTATTACACTTCGAAAGCTTCGTCGATCCAATTTAGTTGAAGCATTTAATGTTGTGGATGAAGAGGAAGATATCAACAAAGTAGATAACACAAATGACTCATGCCGAATTCACCTTCTATTAGGTCAATGCGTACTTTTCGTATGAACATTTTTATGTTCTCTACTGCAAATTCTGGGAACTGGACACTGATCACGATTTTCTTTTATCTCGTGATGATCTAATGCGATATGGTGGTCATGCTCTCACTCGAATTATTGTCGATCGTATTTTTGAAGCTGGTCGACGTCCATTTGCTCGAATGCAAACATTATCACTAGAAGAAAAGCAAAAGCTTAGCTATGAAGATTTCATTTGTATAATTCATCGTTTGTTTCAATTTGTAATTGTGATATATAGATTTCATGCTCTCGGAAGAAGACAAGGGCAATCCAGTGAGCTTGCGCTATTGGTTTGAACTTATTGACATTATTGGGGACAATGTTATTCGTGCTGATGAAATGCGTGTGTATTATGATCATCAAATCCATCGCATGGAATGTCTTGGCCAAGAAGTTGTCCCATTTGAAGATATCATGTGCCAAATGTATTTCTACATTATTATATTTTGTGATTAAGATGAAAATTAGGTCGGATTTATTGCATCCAGCAGTCGAAGGTGACTTTCGTTTTCATGATTTTACAAGACCAGATAAAATTCGTTTATCTGGTGTCTTTTTCAATGTACTTTTCAATTTGAGCAAATTCATCGAATTTGAACAACGTGATCCATTTTTGCTCCGTCAACAAATGGCAGAACCTGAATTAACGGATTGGGATCGTTATGCACGTGCAGAATATGCTCGTCTTGCAATGGAAGAAGAAGGACGTGATAATGATAATTCAATGGAAATCGATACAATGGACGGATGGTATGGCAATGATGATGATGTTGATGTTATGGGGACGGAATCACGAAATGCTGCTGAAGCTCCATTCTAAGACAGATAATATATATAGAGTAATATCATCTACTTCTTATTAAGACGATCATTGCATTGACGTAGCAATTTGACAACATCTTGACATTTTGACCAATTTCGATCATATTCTGCCAAACAATCTTCCAACTTGTAATATTCTTTTGCACACTTATTACGTTCAATCAAATCTACATACCAACTCAAATGATCATCCTTTTATCATCTAATATACCTTCAATATCATCAAAATCACTCTTACTTCCCAAATGCTGTGGTACCAATGGCACTGATGGTGCTTTCTCCATCGTCAATAAGAAAATAAAAAATGAGAATTTTCCGGATTTTCATATCAATATCCGGAATCTTTTTTGGCAAACTAAGAATTCGTCACTTTTATCCGGATAATATCCCATACGTTATTTAGGACAACGTTTTTCAGGACAATACCTTTTATTTCCATGGATAAATGCATTCTATCATATGGATGATAGTGTAATTTATAGTACATTGCAAGATATGTTTTACTGAAGTGCTCAAAGCATCTTGATTGATAGTTTAATAGGGATATTATAAACTGTTTTTATTGGACATAAAGTACGTTTTTTGGACTTTTAAATGAATTGTACGTTTTAGAGTAAGTTTTTATAGGACATCTCCGGAAATTATGTCCGGTTCAAAAAGTCCGGATAAATTATGTGGAATTGAGAATTGTATGCGTAATTTTATCCGGATCGTGTAAGAATATGTGAAAGTAAGTATAGTATAATGAAAGTAAATGAAATGGTGATGTTGGGTTGTGTCAGTGACTGACTTGAATGGAAGCGCGCGGGACTCCAACATCGTCGAGCACCGCGTCCACGGCTGAAGAAAGAGAACCGTTGGTAGTTAGCCGCACAGAGAGTGAAGGAGATGTTGGGGAAGAGGTACCTGTAGTGGCAACGTATGGATCGAATGCAAGTGCAAGTCCAGTGGCATGTCCAAGTCCAATTGCAAGTCCAATTGCGAGTTCTGGTGCTACAACGATTGTAATTGAAGAAGAAGCGTATGATTATGTGATTGCATTTCCACATGAACAACCAGCAGTGGCATCTATGACAAAACAGGATGTATTAAATCGATTGCATCAAGCGGGATTGATATATGAAGAAATTCCATCAACATCAGTCATTTTTTGCAAATTACGTGCAAATAATGAACGATTGCAAAGGGAAGCAGAACGTGTACATTTACCATTACTATTGGATGAACATGAATTAGCACAAATTGCAACAACAGGTTTACTTAGTC
This sequence comes from Thraustotheca clavata, assembly GCA_002081575.1. NCBI lineage: Eukaryota > Oomycota > Saprolegniomycetes > Saprolegniales > Achlyaceae > Thraustotheca > Thraustotheca clavata. The sequence goes on along the minus strand of JNBS01000794.1, from coordinate 10,111 downwards.
ATCATATTGAGCCTTTTGCGGTTGAAAACCCTCCATTGAAGTTTATTGATCATTTTAAACGACCACGATATCCACCATATCAATGCATTTATATGCCATATTCAAAGAAAGAACCACCCTCCATTTATGCTCCTCATGGTAATGCGTTCTTTTCACATATTCATCGTATGCAATTGATGGAAAGTATTTTAACGAATGTTCATGGTGGTGGAGCTGGTTTAGATCTTGAAAATTTACTCAATCAAGGTGTTATTGTTGCCTGTTATCCATTACACAATTTCCCACAAAAACTTGCTTTACAAAAATCATTGTTATCTTGGTGTGGACGACCTTGGAAACAACCACTTATTGAAATTCGAGATTACTTTGGACCTAAAGTGGCGCTATATTTTGCTTATTTGGGACACTATACGACATGGTTGCTTCCACCAGCTTTTGTAGGTCTTCTTATCACAATATGGCAATTGTATCCTGTTTCAATTCCAGAACCTTATGCAGACTGGACTGTCCTGCATTACGTTCTACCAATATATGGAGTTCTTATGCTTGGTTGGGGCTCTTTCTTTTTGAAACATTGGTCTCGTCGCAATGCTGTTTTAGCAATGGAATGGGGAATGTCAGATTTTGATCGAGTACGAAAAGTGGTTCATTTACCTCAAATTCGAGTGAATTTTTATCAGAGAGTATTTCGTTATGTTATTGCATGGGGAGTTGTCATCATGTTAATGGCAATTATTGCTATCATTTCATGGACACTAGTTAATTTGTACACGTCACCTTCATGGTTTTATGGAGCAGACACTTTATTATCACTTTTTGTTGTTGCTCAAGTCACAGTGTTTCAGTATGTGTACAACTTGATCGGAGTGCGTCTAAATGAATACGAAAATCACTCGACAGAAACAACATTTGAGCTTGCATATGTAACCAAGTCTGTCATTTTCACATTATTCAACTATTTTGCAGCAATGCTATATGCTGCTTTCCTGGCTAATGTATCGCTCAACTCTTTGCCATGGTTGCTCTACCGGATTTACGGTTTACTTATTGTTATTCATCATGGTGCTGCTTTATGGAATGTACGTCGAATGTGGTCTATTGCTCGACGGGAAATTCCAAAGTCCAACGAGGAAACATCCTTTGTGGCATGTGTCCCAATGGAAAAGCAATTTCGTATGGTGGAATATGGCTGGTATGAAAGTGTGATGGACCATCTTGCTCTTGTGATTCATTTTTCATTTGTGACGTTATTTGCTGTTGTGGCGCCATTTATCCCTGTTCTTTCATTAGTCCATCAATTTATTGAGCTTCGTATGAATGGCGCTAAACTTTTATTTTTCAGTCGTCGTCCTCGACCTCGAGAAGCTGCAACCCTTGGTGCCTGGCTTGCTGTCTTACACATAATTATGATGACAGCTTTATGCACAAACGCAGCTTTGCTTGTCGAGATTAACCATGAAAATTCGACTGCACCAGTTCCAGCAGTGAACTCTACAGATGCAGCGATTGCTGATGACTCCACTTCAATCACTTGGTCCTTAATTGCAGCTTTCGTATGCTTTCGACTTGTCATAGTTGTTGCATACCAGAACGTCCCATCTCGCATTCGATTGCAGCTAGAACGTCAAGCATATTATGTGGCTAAATTATACCACAAAGCATTTGGATGGCCTTATCACATGGAGAAATCCAAAGCCCAAGGACATAAATTTGAGTATGCTCTTGTCTTTCCTAATCCCGAAGGATCAACTTGCAAAGATACATCAGCTTTGAGCACAGTTCTTACACAACTAGAGGATGCCAATCTCCAGTACAAAGTGTACCCGTCGGAAGTCAAGCAGTCGACATATATGGCTTCGTATGTCTTTTGTGAAGTTCGTGCTTCCGAATTACAACTTGCACAAGAAGCAGCTCGAATCCGTCTCCCAATGCTTTTGGATGAAATGGTGCTTAAGGATAAAGCTCACGAAGGCGTCTTTGACAGTCTTCATGGCCGCTTGGTGGATATGGTTGATCGATTACACTCAGAAGCTCAACGTGTGCATTTGATTCTTCTTATCCAAAATATGCTCACCCAACCTGTGTTCCTTGGAGGTTTGGAGCATGATAGTATGCATGGCACTACAAGTATGATGGCTGAAAAGCTTGAATCGTTTTTGGCAGCTTTAGATCATCGAGAAATTCGTGCATCTGAAGATATTTATCTCGAGAAACTATTGCAAGAATTCAAACAACGTTTAGATGTTGACATTGAAGGAGAACAATATCGGGATGACGATACTTTAGAATCATGTTTATACCGAATGGAAAGTTGGTTGAATGGGGCTGTCCCTCTTCTTCGTAGCACCCGACATATTGAGGCTCACGCAGAAGGCACAGATATGAATCAAGAACGTATCATGAGGCATATTGTTAAAGAACTCGACTGGTTGCGTGCACAAACCCCACTTAATGAATTGTATGAAGCACAACACATTTGGAAATACAATCTTGGAGATTGTGTGTGGTTCATGGAGCAGCTTTTGCTTCATTGCGAAGTTTCCCCACTCCAGTTGATCTCAAAAGATTCTTCTTTGAAATGGTTCCACATGCATGACTACGTTGCAGAATTTGAATCGGAAAAGCTATTTCCTAATGTTTCCCGTCTTTTGGATGAATGTCAGTGGCTTTTAGCAATTCCTGCCAGTACTCCTTACAAGAGTTATCAAGAGTTCCGAGCAAGACATCCATCATCAATGGTTTTGCCTTTAGTAGATGCCCTAGAATATTGGATTATTGATACTCCAGATGTGGACATTTTCCCTTTTTACCTTGGTACACCCAACCCAAGGTATAATCTCTTGGCTAAACGCTTCAAATATCGTCCTTATCAATATCTTCACATGCCTTTTACTGCTTTACGACAATCAAAATGGCAAGATATTTACGCCCCAACTACAAATCACTCTACCTTTTTTGTGACTCAACGTGCTAATCTCATGGACAGTTTATTAAAGCGGCATATTAGCCTTGATGATCTTCTTGCAAATGGTGTTGTAAAAGCTGCATATCCGATCCACGATGATTCTGAACTTCGACGATTAAAAATACAATGGAATTCTTGGTCAATTACCCAACCTCTTGAAGCAATTAAAAATTACTTTGGTCCTGCAGTGGGTATGTACTTTGGATACCTTGGTCATGCAACAAAATGGTTGACTGTGGCAGCAGTGGCTGGCATTGCTTTACTTATTGTTCAAGCCTTTAATGCCTCTGATCTTGTGAATGGCATTGGACTCCCATTGTTTGGTATTGCTGCCATTGTATGGGCAACTCTTTACATCAAGCATTGGACACGAGCCAAGATTATCCTTGAATTACAATGGGGTCTTACTGATGGTCATCCAAAGACTGAAATCCCTGTTGTTCGTGCTGCGTATCAAGGAGATTTCATTCGCAATCCTGTCACTGGACAAAAGATGAAATATTTCAACAAGAAGGATCGTATTCTACGCCTTGTACTTTCGTGGTTTGCTCTCTCCCTTTTGATGGCAGTTAATTTGGGTGGAGTTGGTTTAATTTTTTACTTGGGCGATGCTGGATGGCTTGTTGAGCCAACATATACTGTTCCATTCTTCCATGCACTTTGGTTGATTGCCATGCAAACTATTTTCCATCCTCTTGGCACAATGCTTACATGTTATGAAAACCATCGTACTGACATTAGCCACGAACAAGCATTTATCTTTAAATCGGTGCTTTTCAATCTTATCAACAGCTTTATCAGTCTATTTGCCCTCTTTGTTGTATCTATTGACTCGATGCTTTCTCGTCTTCGTGTGGCTCTTTATGTCATTTATGGTGTTCAAATTTTGTACCGAGTAGCTACCAATGTCTTTGCGTACATTCTTCCATCTAAACCTCGTCGAACAACAGAAATGCAGCTCTTCCAAGAAGAACTTGACTGGACTGCCATTGTTCAAGCTCATGTGAATCGTGTTCTCCATTTTGGCTACATTATTCTCTTTGTGGTTGCCTGTCCATTGTCTCCATTACTTGGATTTGCTCATCATTTCATTGAAATGCGACTCCAAGCTATCATTCTCTTGGCACATATACGTCGTCCTAGACCTCGTCCAATTGCTGGTACATGGTACATGACAATGCTTCAATGGGTCTTAACATTAGCCATCATCACAAATTCATATCTTGTGGTTTATGCAAGTCACATTCTTGACCTCGAATCCAGTCCAAATACAACTGCCTTACAACTTGTAAAACTCAAATCTGCCGATGGATTCTTTGGTCTTCTCGTTGTTCTTCTCGTTCTTCGTCAACTAGTCAATCGTATATTTTCAGATCTTCCCCAACGTGTCATTTCCCAACTTGAAAGACAATCGTTTGTTGTTGAACGCATTTTGGATGATCAACCAATTTACAGTATCGATCCAGCACCATCAAGCAATATTCTATTACGTCGTGGATCTAGTCATCAAGAACATCTTCCCGATCCACAATTAATCGATGAAGATATGCCTACTGATGAAGAAGAGGAAGAAGGATTCGTTTAAAATTTATCCTCGTATCCATGTACATAATATATAACCCTCCCAAACTTCTCTTTTCATCCTCACGATGCACCTTCCACGCACATGACACCCACAGCTGCACACATACGAATGTCACAATGCCATCTCTTTTACATATTCCTCTTTATCATTTACATGCTTTGTTCATTTTCTCTTTATTAACACCATTATCATTTTCATCAATCTATGATCATCATATATCATTTTTCAATATTGATCACATCAAGTACTATAACCGGATACTTGACCTTTTGGTTATAAGAACATTGTCCGGATAAAACTGTACCCGGATATCAAATGTTTATCCGGATTTGGTAAAGGTGATATCCGGATAACGTATCCGGTTTTGGCAATCACTTTTGATTTTGATATTGTCAGCGGGAGATGGAGGCGACGCCGCTGGTGGCGCCGAGGCCAAAGTTGACGAAATATTCGTCTGTGCCGAATATGGCGAAGCCGAGTATGTTTGCGAGTCGTAAGGGAGGGAGCAGTGGCGAGTTTAAGCGATTTCTGAGTACTCCGATCAACGAAGACCCTGAGTATGGCGCGACAGCGAATGACGATTCGGTGTTACATTCACGTTCGTCGCGATTTCAACGTGAAAATAGTCAAGATGGGACTGTAAATGGTAGTAGTGATGCTACAGAAGGGATTGCACCGCCATATCGTCATCAAGGACCAGAATGGGACTATGTGATTGTGTTTCATAACCCAGATGCACGATTAAATGCACCAACAATGGCGGATGGAGCACCAATTCCAACGATGAATGATATTTTAACGAAATTAAGACAAGCAGGATTGGATACCCAACTTGCGAAATCAACAGTGCCTGTCATGATCAAGGAAAAGAATGTATTGCCGTATGTCTATTGTAAGATTCGTGCTTCGTTGGATAGACTTAAGACTGAAGCTTCTCGTGTGCACATGGCATTGCCTTTAGTTGAAAATCAATTGGAACGAATGGCAAAACAAGGAGAAGTTCGCTTTCATATTGAAAATCCTGAAGATCGTATTGCTGAAATCCAAAGACAAGGGTTTGAACCATTACCACCAGAAAAGCGATCGAAACCTGCTACAAGAAGAACTTTCAAAAAAGTGAAATATGAAATTGGTCAAGAAGTTGATATTTTTGATCTTTTTGATGCAAGTGAATTGGAAGATCTTGCTGATGAAGAAATGGGCGAAGCAAAAAATCCACGCCACAATAATGGTAGCAATTGGATTGATCGTATGACAATGCTCTTGCGTAAATTCAAGTACAAGCCGTATCAATTTATCCACATGCACTACAATCCTCAAGAGAATATCCAATGTTTATACCCTTCTCCACTCTTTCCAACTACTAAACGAATTCGCTTGATTGAAAGTATTATTACAAGTCCTTCTGGTGCAGGTCTTGACTTGGATTTACTTGTCAAAGTACAAGCTATTGCAGCTTGTTATCCATTGCATGAAAATGAACAACGTCGTGATATTTGTGATATGTGGAATTCGTCGCTTTGGCTAACTCATCAACCGATTGAAGCTACAAAAGAATACTTTGGTGGTCAAGTTGCTTTATTTCTTGCTTATGTTGCCCACATGACTCGTTGGTTATTATTGCCATCGATATTTGGTCTTGCAATCTTCATGTTTGCAAAAGATTATCTCGTATGGCTATTTGGCTTATTCATGGTTGGCTGGTCAACGCTGTTCATTAAGTTATGGAAAAGAAAACTTGCAGTGCTTGGGATGAAATGGGGAATGACTGATTATCATGCTCCAGAACATGACAAGCCATCATTTGATGATGAACGTAATTGGCATGTAGCTCAAGGAAGTGTGACTCAGTTCATATTTCGACGAGTTTTTTCGATGCTTGTACTTCTTACGCTTATTAATGGGGTTATTGCAACTCTCTACGGCATCTTTTACTTCCGCTATAAGGCTGAACTAGCTCCTACTTCTCACGTGTGGCAAATGTCGAGAAATTACACCATCGATTTCGGATTTCGTGGAGAATTACATCTTGTAGCTTTGATGAATGTAGTGTCCATTTACTTATGGACTGCTATTTTCAACAAACTTCATGCTGTGCTCAATGATTATGAAGTATATCAATCGGAAGCATCAGCACAACAAGCTTACATTTTAAAGGCAATGTTTTTCCACTTTATCAATCACTTTGCTGGTCCTATCTATGTGGCTTTCATTAAGCCTCATGTGGAAGGAATTGAGCTACAATATTCTGGGCCTGATATTGAGGCAGTCTCTGAGCTCTCGGTTTATATGTTGTACATTTATGGAGCTCAACTGGTTGTACACAACGTTTGGTACGTGCTTTTGCCTTGGAGTCGAGTACTTTGTTGCAAGACCAAAGACATCATTAAACAGCATCGTCAGCATCTTCAGTCCACTTTTGCAGGCTCTTCACCTGATGGCTCTGCTGACTTGGAAGGTGCAAATGATATTCCTGAAGCCCCAGTAAAGTTGATGGCTGTCGAAGTGCAATTTGAGCTAAAAGATTATGGCTGGAAAGGATTGTTCAATGACTATTTCACTATGGTTGTACAATTTGGTTATGCCACTTTATTTGTTGTTTCTTGTCCATACTTGCCTTTGATGGCATGTGCTCAAAATATTGTGGCAATTCGTATGCATGGAGTCAATTTATGTACAATCTTTCGTCGGCCATCACCTCGAGGTGCTCAGCAAATTCGTTTATGGACATTTTTTCTAGAAGTGATGTGTACATTAGCAATTGCTACAAACTCCTGGGCCATTGTAGCCAAAGCACACCTTGCCCAACGTACGCTTGATACACTTGGGTTCTCTGAGATGTATTATGTTCAAGCTCGTTGGGCGTGCATTGGAACAATTTTCGTCTTTCTCTATGGGTTCTCCTCCGTTTTCAGCTATTTCATCAATGACACTCCATCTCGAGTGCGTATTCAGCTTGAACGCCAAGAGTACTACATTTCTAAAGTTCTCAACCTTGGGTACTTGTGGGATAAAGTAATGCGATCACTTCGCTTTGAAAAATCGCAAGAAGAACTGGAAGAAGAAGAAGGTTATGGCTGGGATTATGCTATTGTTTTTCCTAATCCTGAAGTTCGCCGACCACCTAAAATTCATCCTCTTACAGGAAAGGTGGAAGTTGTGCCCTCCATGAGAGAAATGATTTTGAAGATGCATAAAGCAGGCTTACAAGTGCACTTCTTTGATTCAGTGGCTAAGGTTAGCTCTTATATTCCTTCAATGGTCTTGTGCAAAATTCGTGCTACAAGAAAGCGCCTTGAAATAGAAGCTGATCGAGTTCATTTACCTATGCTTCTCAATACTGAAGAATTGAATCGTCAAGCTCAACACGGCGTTGTGCTCACAGTCTGGTCGCGTTTGAACAAACATATTCAAGGTTTAGAGAAAGAAATTGAAGAAAACAACGTTTCCACACTTCTCGATGAAATGTTGGCGCTAAAAGCTGTTGCAACTTCATCAGAAGAAAACAATGCTCCAATACCCTCTTGGTCTCAAATTTTACTTGAATTAAATGTTGTTGTGGATGTCATGGCAGAAATGGATCAACAGATTAAAGTCGGGTTCCAATATTTCCACATCGAAAACAATATTTTTGCCAAGAAACAAACTACCCATCGAACACTTAGTGATCATCGTGATAGCTTGGAAGCTATTATTCAGCTTTCTCTTGATCCCAACATGGAAGGTGTTTTAATTCAAGTACCATACGTGCTTCAAGATATGCTCACTTCACTTTCCCAAGCTTCTCGGGAATTGGGCATTCAGCTTACACTGTTGCCAATACTTACAAAGCCCAAAGTCAATGGTGACAAAGCTGAAGTTGCTGAGACTGTGGTTGTCGAACGTGAACTTCGTCAGACAATGTCTGCATTAGCCAATCTCTATAACCTTCTTCAACCACTTTTGGAGAAGATGGAGCATGTGCTTCAATTGAGTCTACCCCTTCCAGAATTGAACAGTATCAGTGATCATCTTCGCTATCAAAAAGAGCTCAACTTTGGAATTCCAAGTGCATGGCTTGCTGCTGAACTCGATATTTTCTTGCAAACTCTCCAAGACATTACAATTGAGCCAAAGGATCTACGCACATGGGTTAAACCTCTGGGAATGAAGCCATCATCACTTAAGCCAATTCCAGATTTAATTCAGGAGCTGATTGATGCTACAATTGCAAATCCTTTGATTGACATCCAGCCTTTTCACGTCGAGAACCCAAATCCCAATTATCGAAGTTTGGCAAAGAAATTTCGCTATGATCCGTACGAGTTCATTCACATGTCATATCAAGCTAAGGAAGAACTGCAACATTGGTACAAGCAATATGATGCCACAACTTCAGCAACTGCTCCAAAGCAACTTTTTAGTAGCACTCAGCGTATTACTTTACTCGAAAGCATCATCACTGACTCGGAAACTGGAGCTGGTCTTAACCTTGAACGTTTGGTGCTAAATGGTGCTATCAAAGGCCATTTCCCGTTGCATGACCAGCATGTTCAAAAGGCTGTTTGGGCTCGATGGAAGTGGTCATTTTTACAACCAATTGATGCAATTCGATCTTACTTTGGTGTCAAGATTGCCTTGTACTTTGCCTACCTTGGACACTATACAACGTGGTTGACTCTATCTGCATTTGTTGGGCTTACTGTGGCTATAGCCCAATATGTTCATAATCGCAACAATATTTCCAACAAAGCTTTGGACTGGGTTAAAATTTACTCGGTGCCAGTATATGGGACCTTTATCATTATCTGGGCGACTCTTTTCCTTAAAAACTGGGTTCGCAAACAAACTGTGTTTGCTATGAAATGGGGAATGTCAGATTATCATGAAGAAGAACAGCTTCGTCCTCAATTTCAAGGAAGTTTGATGCGGGATCCAGTCACTGGTTCCCGTATGCGGTATTTCAATGATGGGCAACGACGATTGCGTTTACTTTACTCATGGTTTATTTTGGCTATCCTTATTTGTATCGTTCTTGCAAGTGTATCCCTCATTTTTGTCCTTCGATATAATTTGCACAACAGCACATTCTTTGTTGTTCGCGGAATGAACATTGGCACTGAAATTGCTGCTATGGCAAACGTGATGCAGATTTTCATGCTCTCGACACTCTACAACAACGTCAGTGGCAGTCTCAATGAATACGAAAACCATCGAACAGATACACAATATGAAAACCATTTCATCGCCAAAGCTATTGTGTTTCAGTTTGTCAATAACTTTGCTCTGCTCTTTTATGTTGCTTTTCTTAAGGAAAAGATTGAAGGTCGCTGTCAAGATGATGATTGCATGGGAGAACTTAAAATTTCGTTGGTGTACGTGTATGGCTCCCAATTGGTTGTTGGCAATTGTCAAGAACTTCTTGTGCCTCTCTTTTGGGCTCACGTCGAACGTGTTCAGCACGAATGGATCAAAAAAGCTGAAGAAGCTGATGTCTCGGAAGTCGAAATGCAATTTTTCATGCCTACTTATGGCTGGCGAGGCACCTTTGACGATTACCTTGAAATGATCATTCAATTTGG